>KK115851.1:1193-48465 GCA_000611955.2 Stegodyphus mimosarum | reverse complement strand
TGCTTCTACGGAGGAGTTGAGAATACAAAGAGAGGCCATGCTAACTGCAGTTATGAAGGATTTTCTGAGAACGTGAAACTAGGATGCTTCAAATTTTAAGTGAAAATTTCTTTAATCAAAAGTGGGAAGATGTCCAAGTCCCAGCTAGGCAGTTGCATTCTAGTAAGATTCTAGATTAATACTGAGATAAACAGAGCGACTGATATGTTGAATGAAAAAGCGAACCGTCAGCAAACCTTCAGCGAACCGTAAGCGAACTTTCAGAATCATTCCGAAAAGCCTGAAGAAAGCATCATTTTGAAAGGTTTTCAGAATTTCAGAATCATTCTGAAATGCCTGAGGAAGAATTTATTGTGAAAGACTTTCAGAATCATTCTGAAATGCCTGAGGAAGAATTTATTGTGAAAGACTTTCAGAATCATTCTGAAATGCCTGAGGAAGAATTTATTGTGAAAGACTTACAGGATAATTCTGAGCTTCAGAATCATTCTGCCTTGATGGTCATTCGGAAAAAGGCGAAGAATACTTTAAAAAACTATTGCAATGATATTTCTAGTGTGGCTAATGGCATAAAAAAGATCTACTGATAACATTGTAAAATTTATTAAAAGTAACTAAAACGATAATTAATTAATTAAATAAGGATATATTGTTAGACGTCTTCAACACGTCTTCAACATTCTACACGTTTAGTGTCCTCCTGTCATTCGCTATTGGTGCACAAGCAGGGCCCTCTTGCTCTATGGCTAGAGAACGCTTCCCACTTGAACTCGCGGGATTTGACTTACATTGATTTTTCAACAGGAAACATTTACACTTAAGCACAAATTACATTTTTAACATTTTAAATAAAATTGTTCAAACATAAGTTAACACGTAGAAAGAGAATAACCATTTTTACACTTCAGATTAAATCTGTATAATTAACGATTTATTTCTAAATTATAAACAAGTTTTACTGAACGTTTTATGTTCCCTTTAAGTTTTGTTAAGAACAGGAATCTTTCCTTCTCGTACGAGATACAGTTTTAAAAATCTTTCCCATCATCTATATACTTATGGAATAACTCTCATCATTAATCGGAACAATAATATTAATTTTAAGGGAAATTATTTTATCTCGCTATTATTTAATCTCACATTAAGTAAATACTGCTTTCTCCGTTCGTTGCCAAACTGATTCAAAAGAGTTTTCTGATGATTATATTTCCTTACAAATAATTTAATATTGATATTCAAATCTTCATTTCCATGTTTTGTTACAGGTAAAGATACCATACCATTTTATTAGCTAGAATATGAGAGTGGATAAGTGTAGAGGGCTCTGAGGATTCTTTGTTTAGATAAGTGAGAGGCCTCGAATTAACCATGGTTTCAGTCCAAAGAAACACACTGTCCAATTCTTTCAAAAAAAGACATAATCATTCAATATTTTTTTTAAACACGTTTTAACCGTGCGTGTCTCTCTGTTATAGAAACCTCCTCACAATGAAAATTTTCTCTCCAGGTTGAATCACATTTTCTTACATGGATAATACTGTGATTTTGTGTGAAGTAACTTTTACCCTTTCTGGTAATAGAACTGTAATAAACTGCAATAATTTGCACTTTGCTGGAAGAGCAACTACACGGAATTAATTCGCTTCATTTATCCTCCGCGACAGTTGTAAGTGGAATGTCATTGAACATACGTAACTGTCAACGTAAAGCAGACACAGCAACGTAAAGTGCCACAGACAGCAGACACATGACGATTCGACGGATAAAATTTACCGTAATTTCATTACCATTAACGATATCCATCCGTTTATCAGTTGCATATTATTATTATTTTTATTATATACATATAGGGAAAGTACTATCAAAGTCACATTACTTTTATCTCATTTTTATTTAAACATCATTAAATATATTAATGTTAATAATAGTTAATAATGTATAACACAGTTTGGTATTTACAGACATTACTAATACATAATGTTTTACATCATTATTAACGATTTTAACTTAAAAAAATAAAATAAGACAAAAAAAAATTTGAAAAGTTTCAGATTTTAAATTACGTCTAAAGGGGCGTTTTTTTAACATTTTGTGTCTTACCTTTGTTTATTAAATATCCTGTTCTTCGCACTTAAACCTTAAAATTCAGTTCAACAGCAATATCCCAAAATAATTTTAAAATGAGCAAAGCTTTAGAATTTCCGATGCACAGATCCGCGCGCTGGATATAAAAAGTTTCTTTTTTTCCGTAGAGTGTTGCCACTGCTCGCTTTTAAATCGTTTGAGTTTGTTCATCAAAAATTCGTTAAAGATTTACAAAATATGAAATAGATAATAAAACAAGTTCCAAATTTAGCTTCCCGATGCGCATATTCAGGTGGAAACGTACGTTATTCAATGTTGGACGGCTCTAGGTACCGTTGTATTATCCCATTTGGAGAAATATGTATACATTAATGCAGATTCTTCATTATTTAATTTCTTTAAATATAATACAGAGCTGCAATATTTGGTGGCAACAGTTTGAAAAGTGATACAACGCTTTTAGTGATTCGACGCAAAATGGCAAAACGAAAATAATAGTCTTTCAGGGACAAGGCCCCTTTGGGCTAATAACAAATTCATAACAATATGAATTATTTTTTTGAATTTTCATTTTTTTCAATATTAGTTTAAAGATCTCTGGGGCGACAGTATAAAATCATCGGTGACATTCATACAAGTGGGAACCTTAACCTCACCGCATCACTAATTGAAAGGATAGGCACACTGCGCAAAAAAAAATAGGGCAGTTCGGTTCCTCCCGTTCTACTGGGCCGATTGACGGTATTCAACTTGCGTTTTTCATGTATCGAAAACGCGACTTAAGATTTATATTAGACTTAGCTATAATACGATTCTAACATAAGTATTTTGACACAAATTCGGACTTTTTCTGAAATGACATGCCAGTTTTTTACGATATTTCGATTCTACGACTCAAATTATGCCAAACCACCAAGTTTTGCAAAAATCGCACATGTAGTTTTTAAAAAATTAGCTCTAAAATTTTAAGTGCCTCAATGTTAATTGAATTTGATGGATATTTATTAATACATCATTTTTTTTATAAAACTTACTTGATTCCTTTTTCCAGAATTCGAAATTTTGGCTTAACCCAAATATAATTCGCATTTTTTTATGAATTATTTTTAAAATTTGTATTTTTAAATATTTTTTATAAATTTTTCCGAAAAGATTTTTGTATTATAACCTATAAAAATTTTAACATTCTCTTGAAGTAGATGTATTCCTAGGCACACCTGCAAAAAATTAAAGTTTTTTTATTAAAAATTTTGTAAGACATACATGAAATTACACATTGGCTCATTTTGAAATTTGGCATCTTTCTTTTGAGCGATAATAACATCAAATGTGGTTTACGCACTTTATGAAAATTATTTTAAAGTATGAACGATGACTTTTTTCCCACTCGTATGCAATGCAAAAAAGAAAAGAAAAATTAGGTTGCTATAAATTAAGAAGTAAATCATTTTTAGCGCAAACTGAAAAAAATACGCCAAGATAAATTTTTGAACTTATCCGTAAATTTCGCATCAAATTTTACAAAATTTAATATTTAGGCATAATCTGAGTCGTAGAATCGAAATACCGAAAAAACGGGCATGTTATTTCAGAAAAAGTTCGATTTTGTGTCAAAATACTTATGTTAGAATAATGCTATATGTAAATCTAATACATATCCTAAGTCGCGCTTTTGAGACATGAAAAGCGCACTTTGAATTACGTCAATCGGCCCAGTGGAACAGGATATATAGAACTATCCCTTTTGTGTACGCTGTGCATAAAGAATTGACACATCACGCAGCGTCATCAAGACCCTTAGTACAAACATTAAAATCTGTAGTGTAACAACCTATGCCAGAACTTAACCATTTGGGGGGACGTTATCACTAAAAGCATACGCTGTAGCAATAATACATTAAGCGCCAGACGTGGAGAGATGAATAGCACAATAGTGTTTTTTAAAACTCATTTTGATTCTGCGTACAATATCAGGATGGTTGCATCCGAATCTGGCAGTACCATGACTCATGACAGATATCATGACACTTTCTTTATGTGGTACAATACCGTTCTTTCACTTAGAATTGTGATTTTAGGTGCCATTGGATTTTATTCTTGCAAGTTAACTACACTGCTGGCTACAGTAAATTCAACACCCTGAAGGAAGCATGCAAATAACATAAAATTTACATCATGCATTAGCGGAAGTGAGATATGAAAATGATTAGAATTTCAGCGCAGACGCACATCACGTGCGCCTCTGGCGCCACTTCAAACCGCTATTTAAGGCTTGGAGTTTTCGACGATTTCAAGTTCGGCCAATTGTGCTTTTCTTCGGGTTTTTCAAAAAAAAACGATCAATCATGCCTTGTAGTAAAAAGCGATCATCCTTTGATCAAGTATCCGAGTTCGACAGAAGAAGGATAGTGGCCTACCGAGAGCGTGGATTATCTTTCAGGGAAATCAATAGTCGTGTTGGACGAAACCAAACAACTGTAATGCGGATATGTGACCGCTGGATGCAGGAGGGTATGACGCACCGACGTGTTCGATCGCATCCACCTCAGTGCATCAATTCACGTGATGACAGGAACATTGTGGGCATGGCAGTGACGGATCACTCAGTCACATCACGAACCATAGCACAGCATATTCAGTCTGTAACGCATGATCCAGTGTCTACGCGTACCATTCGACGCCGTTTACAGCAGAGTGGTTTGTCCGCAAGTCGTCTATTGCTTCGTCTACCCTTGACGCCGAACCACAGACGTCTCCGCCGCCAATGGGGCTATGAAAGAAGGATGTGGACGGCAGAATGGAATGAAATTTTCTTTACTGATGAGTCACGTTTCTGTCTGCAACGCCACGATGGTCGGATTCGAGTCTGAAGACACCGTGGAGAGAGGATGCTGAACAGCTGCGTTATGCACCACCACACTGGTCCTGCACCGGGTATTATGGTATGGGGCGGTATTGGATATCTCTCTCGCAGTCCACTAGCACTCATTGCTGATACTTTAAACAGCCAGCGCTACATCTCCAAGGTGTTGTAACCAGTTGTCCTTCCTTACCTTCAGGGCTTGCCCACAGCCATATTTCAACAGGATAATGCGCAACCACACGCGGCACGCATTGTCCAGGGGTTCTTGGTCAATCACCAGATTGAGCTGCTTCCCTGGCCGGCTCACTCTCCGGATCTTTCGCCGACAGAAAACATGTGGTCCATGGTTGCTGAACGATTGACCCAGATTACATCCCAAGCTGCCACTTTAGATCAACTTTGGCAACGTGTAGAAGCTGCTTGGTCTGCTGTACCCCAAGAACACATCCAAAGTCTCTTTGAATCAGTGCCGAGGCGTATGGCAGCGGTGATTTCCAACAATGGCGGCTTCTCTGGCTACTGATTCTGGAAGGAACCACACTTCGCAGACGTCTATAAATTTAATTATTTGATACTTGGTCAACATGTTACCTACTAAATAAATTTTGTTGTGATATCTCTTGTCTTTCTTGGTGTTGCAATTTGGGTGGCCAGCAGTGTAATACATATTTCCTGCACATCCAACTGCTACTTCTAAATGCTAAAGTTTTGAAGGCTTTGTACTCCTTCAAATTCAAGGCTTGCTTGCGAATAAGTTTCAGTGAGATATAGTCGATCTTCCGCGGTACATAGCTTTCAGGTCTTCACTGCATAGCAGGTCACACTACTGCCTTGGTCTGCCAGGTTTCATGATATAGTCAATGATTGTTAAATAGATTTGGCAACGGGCAGAGAAAGCATAGGCTAACATACACCAAGCACATACCCAAAGCCTTCTTTCAATGCCGAGGCGTGTAGTACCAGGCGTGGTGGCTACACAGAGTAGTAATTTCTTTCTGTTATGCAAATCAAACAGGACTTTTCTTTCTTTTCATAATCGACGGAATACACAAGTAACCAAACAGCTGGTCAGTTTGATTACGTGCTTATCAGCGTGCTGGATCTTATTGAAACATATTGCACGTTTGTTGCTTCAGGTGATAGATGCCTATGCAGGACAACTGTCAGCTGTTGGTTTTCGAGAATAAGTAGTTGGAGATCAATGGGCAATCAAATACATAGTGGTCTGAGTCGCCAATCTCGCCGCATATGCAAAGAACGTTTCCCTTGAAACCGATCAAAGTAGCTCATTAATGATTCCTACAGTCAAAAGGAACTTTATTTTCGATTAATTCACATTTATATTATTTGTCCAGTAAATATAGTTTAGGTGTATCATGTCCTTCATGATAAAATCGCAGTTACAAACGCAAAAATTCTGTGACCGAAATAGTAAAATCACATGTATTTCTAAAAAGGGGTACTGTGAAATATTGTACATGTATATTACTGTTGTGTGGTGTAGATGCGTTGTGTTGGGTTATATTGCTGTGTTGTACTAAATATTACAGCGTCTCATCAGTGCTTAATATTCAGCGTCTCATCAGTGGACTCGAGTGTCCTTCGAGTCTTGTCTGGGAAATAAGAAAAAACGCAACAAGCAGGGAAAGTACACGGTAGGGACACTACTATTACAGAATTAGTGCATTAGTTGGACACAGAAAAATAATAAGGCAGGATATAGATACAAGTAGATATTTGTAGATGAAATCAGTACAAATATTTAAGCATCGTACATTAAGCAAGAAAATATACAAAATTAAGTTAACAAGAATTGCATGAATATATAAAATGGCTAGATCAGCTAAAGAAGCTTACTAGTCACAAAAAATTACACTGTGGCTGGCGGTATTTACATATCACTCTTGTCTCCTTCTAATAGTGACAGAATAATAGGCCATGCATGGCAACTCAGCTGTTGAATTCCGAAGATGGTAGTTTGAGTTAAATAGGCAATCAAATACATAGCTGTCGGTGTCGCCAATCTCGCCACATAAGCAAAGATCACTTTCTATGAAGCCAAACTGATTATGATAGCTGATAAACGTTCCATGGAGTCAAACGAGGCTGCAATTTTATTAATCCCCCTTATATGATTTTCCCAATAAATGCGGTCTTGCTGTGCCATGTTCTTCGTGCTATGGTTTGGATGACGAGTAGTATGCGTTGAACTAAAATCCTAGTTATTTCCAAAAATGTTCATTGATACTTAATTAAGAATGGAAATATGAATTTGGGGCAAAGAATTATTTTTGTTTAATCATTTTTTGCTCATGTTAAATTATTTTTGTCATTGCTATGAAAGAAAAATAAAGACAGAATTTAGGACACTGTACAAGACTACATAATTGGCTTCCTGTTTAAAAAATCAGTTAATTGAAAAGTAACTAACTGAATTACGTGGAAAAACCCTTAGCTTTGAGAAGGATTTAAATAAAATGCACCTTATATTATTTACCCAGCAAATATGGCATTGATTGCTTTCTCGTTCACAGCGTTGCGGGTTCGGTATTCACGAAGTCTTTTTATGTGGTTTTTTTCTCTGTGTGGAATATGCGAATTTTTATCCATGTGGAATTGGGAGGTTTCTTCTATAAGCTTTGATTTTATGAGTTTTCGTCATCTAGACTTTTATCTAGTTAGCTGAAAAAAACTTCAAGCTTGGAATTTATTATCGTCTCTTCCCGCTTTATGTATTTATACATTTTTGAGCTGTCCTCCTCATTATTATGAATTGTTTCTGCGTTATCTTCAGTAATGATTTAGCTGAAGCTACTAGAGTTTTCCATTAGAGTTTATGTTAAAAGCTAACTTAATTCGTAACTGTTAAGAGTCTTATATGACACAATCAGCAGTTTTAAAGCCATTATTCGCAATTCATTATGGTTGGAATTTTAATCGATCATGGCAAAATACATAAGATTATCTGCCTCAAGAGGTGTGTTTTCAAGAAGTACGTTTACGGGAGACTGGCTGGTATTCATATCAGAACTTTAAAAATCCCTGAAAACTGCAAATAGTCATGTTATTCTCATAAAAACCCAACTAAATTCGAATTACTGATGCTCTTATCCATTCGGTCACCGGTGGACCTCTATATGATATAAATAGAAGCTTAAATTAGGCAAAAATCTCGTAAAATATTTTAATTACCATGGTAATAAATTTCCTTTAATTACAATGTCATTTAAAATTGTAAAATTTTAACATAACTTTTGTTAAGAAATTCTTGTACAGCAAAAAACATTCTTATTTTATTTTCGTTTCGTATCTTCAGAACATTGTCAAAAAAGATTCAGTCGAATATTATGTACATATCTGCATGTTCATCGATACAATATCTTGGGAAGCACGTTTTCTCATCAGGTTTTCTTTTGCTTGCCAGGAAAGTGTGATTAGTTTAGAAAGAAGTAGATGTGGTAGATAATTATGCAAATAATGTAGATTTCTATCTCAATTTAATTTTGCTGCTAAGTCAAAAATGCTTTTGGGTCATTCGGTTTGCTAGGCGAGATATGTTTGCTGACCACAAACCACAATGTGCTCTAGTCAGCGAAAACGCCTGAAGTCTTTTCTTGCGCGAGTCGTAATAAGGAAAAATACCGTCAGTCTAACTTTCTCCTTTTTCATAGATACTTTTCACACTTATATTTCAAAGAATGATGTTGAAAATAAATTTAAAGTTCTCAAATTTCTTTTTTTATGAAATGTAACCTTCATTTAGATAACGTATTTTAAAACTAAGAAAAATATCCTGAGAGGTACTTAAATATATGCTAGAATGCACGTTTTTGTCCATATTAATGCATGTATCAAGATTTAAAATACTGTGGTTTACACAATGAACAAAATGATAAACGATATTTATAATTAAAAAATGATATTGGCAAAATCAAGAAACACATTTCCAGGTAGAACACCTTGAATTAAGTTATTTGGAATATATTATTAAACCTATTTGCTTTGCTTCTGACTTTTTATAAAATATTTTTTAAATATAAAAAATTAAGTAATGTACTTGTGAAAAAATAGGAATTAATTTTAACTGATATTAATAAACATAATTATCTCTTGAGTGATGATAATTTTATGAGAGGTTATGGCAAAATGAGGTATCATATAGTCGTCGTGTAAATAAATAGTCAAATACTGCCGTAGAAAATAAACCTACATGTTTAGATTTGTAACGAAAATGGAACACCAAAAATTCTACTGGAATCGATATTTTAATTCCTGTCATTTAAAATTATACCCTTTCAGGCAACTGCACTCTTTGCCGTGTTCTTCATAATATGGTAGTACTGTACTAAAATTTCCTTATAAAAATCGCGTTTTTTTTCAATTCCTCACAATTCTATAATTCGCAATTTATACCAAGGAATAGGTAATTATTGCTTGTGAAAGGCTTACTTTGAATAGCAGAAAGATACCTGGAATCACTGAAACGTTGCCTAAGGGAAAGTTTTGGGAAGCTTTCAGACTTTTATTTATTTTTTTTTCATTGACCCATTCTCGAACAATCAAAGGCTAAAAAAAATAAAATTACAATGCAATGAGAATCGATTTGCTTTTTAGCCAATCGAAAGCGGAAAGTATAATTGCTAGTTCTGCAGAGGTTGGTGAATTGCTAATCACGGCAAAGCACGCGAAATCTATTTCCCTCAGGAAGAAATGGCCTTTTGAATGTTTTCTAAGGAAGACTAGGTTGTACTGTGCAAATGCGAGAGAACTCGATACTTCAAATGTCTATATCTTCCATTTAAGTCTGGAAAAAGATGACTCGACTTGTATTCATTTAACTTGTTACTGGATAATATTGCCAGTTTTCAATATTTCACTGAATCTGGATAATGGGCCTACTAATACTATTGAGAAAGTTTTATTGGTTAATGGCTGTTTATTTCTTTGTAACAAACCTTGAACTTCTTTTTATACTGCGTTTGTGCATTAAAATTAGAATATTTGATCCTAAAACCGTGACGTTTTCCTCTTGTTTTGATTTTCGTTATTCTTTAAAAATTATTCTTCTTGCAATATCATACGATTTTAAAAACCATACTAATTGTAATCATTAAGATGTATGTTTGAAGAAATTATCTTTGTCAAACAGCCATTTCTTTTGAAATTTAAACTTTGTTTGTTTAGAGAAAAAGAGCTGCAAAATTATGCGTAATCTCATGCCTAGTCAAATAAAGCTGAATAATGACGCTTAAATACCTTAGACACTGTTACAAATTACACTTTTGAAAAATAAAGAATTAAATTTTAAAAAATCTGAAAGCTTTCAGATTTTACATTACGCAAAAAGGGTCGTTTTTTAACTTTTTGTGCGTTACCTTTATTTATTAAATAGTGTTCTTCGCACTTAAACCATAAAATTCAACTCAACAACAATATCGCAAAATAATTTTAAAATGAGCAAAGCTTTAGAATTTTCGATACACAGTCTCGCAAGCTGGAGATAAAAATGTTTTTTTTTTCGTACAACATCTAAATATGAAGGTTTCGTTAAAGTTTATCAAAATATGAAATAGGTAATAAAACAAATTCGTAATTCAAAATTCTGGCATCCAGATGCTCAAATTCGCAGGAGGATTACGTTATTTAAAATTTGGTGGCTCTAGGTAACGTTGTTTTATCCCAATGCGAGAAACATGCATACATTTACGGAGATTCTCCATTATTTAATTTCTTTAAATATAACGCAGGGCGATAATATTTGATGGCAACAATTTGAAAAATGAACCGACATTTATAGTGAGCCAACGCAAAATGCCAAAACGAAAATTAATAGGCCTTCAGGACAAATTGCACCTTTGGACTAATAAAGAATTCATCTTTTCTAGAAACAGTATTAATTTTTTTTGCTATAAGTTCAAGGTATATACATTGATCTAAATTGTAATGATTGATAAAATTTAATTCATCAGTTTAACACTGATTGTAAAGAGAAACAACACTAAGTCTTTTCTTCAGAATCTAATAATTTGACAGTAAGGTGGCTTTTTAAAAATAAAATAATGCATTAATTATTTTCCGAAATTCATTGAGACTTTTAATGAAAAGTTGATCAGCAATTATTAACTTTTTAATAAATGTCTTTTCATAAAAATACGTGTACACCGGTGTTTACTTTCTCTTGGGTTGAATGAAAGCGGAAAAAGAGATCATTGTATAAAAATGATTTTTCGCAGAACTGAAACCGGTTAAGCTTAAAAATAAAGAAATTAAAAAATAGTAATCATGAAATAAATGCACTAACTAAGAACATAATAAATGTTCTTCTTCCATATTCAAACTAAATTCTTTGTCATGATGGAACTTCAATTACTAAATTTATTAATGATTTCTTGCCAGTAGAATGAGACAGTTTAAAAATAAAAAAGGAATCAATTAATGCATCCATTTGATTATAAATACACACTTGCCTGATAATTATGATATCTTTGCTATCAGCAATCTTTCTGCGAAAACGTATAAGCAACTCGTTCTGTGTTTTTGCTCTCTCTACATGCAAAGGAGCACTTTTATTGTGATTTCTCATATGCATTATTTCCTGGTTCGTTAAGCATCTGAATTATTTTTGTCCAATACTGTGATTGGAGCATTTATTGAATTTATTCGGGTTATTATACCAGTTTCATTTTCTTCAAAATTTTATTACAAATATTCGATAGATTTTCATTTGTAAAGTTTTGCACATTGGAGATATCCATAGCCCATCTGGATTTCCATAATCATTTTTGAAAACTGCAATCAAAGTTATTTTGATACGTATATGCAGTGAACCCTCTGCCGGTGACCGCTTTCTGTAGACGATTACTTCTGGAAATGACAAGAAGGGACATTCCTGTGAATATAAACAAATATCAACATCGTAACTCTAATAGCATTCTCCATATGATGGCTCTTAACCCTTCCGAAACTATTAAATATGCAGGACCATGACGATGAAAATTTCTAATTTCGCCATGAAATTAGATTTGCTTCTACATTACATAAATCAAAAAGTTGTACATCCGGTCGACTGGGTAGGGGCGGCAACTCCCAACGTCCTGGCTAGACAGATTCGACATCTGTCGTAAATAATCAGTCTTCATAATGACTAGAACCATCTTTTATTAGGTAGTAGGCTCAGACTGGGACCGTACTGTTTTGTCTGCCCTTTGGTTGTGGGAATCTTACATGTTTTGATATTGAAAGTTGTCCTTCGGGGTTTGGCTCGCGTCGGAGTCTGTCAGTCTTAGTCAACGCTGGGAGACAGTCTACGACGTATATCTCTTCTCTTTGTTGGTAGATGCTTCTCCCATCCACCTTTGACTTGTGTACTTATTCCTGGACTGTGTATATCAAAATTGTCCGCCTGGTTGGCCGGTGGGGGTTATGCCTCCTTGGATCGCCTCTAGGGGTTAGGGCATTATAACTGTGTAAGACATCCTAAATGAAAGTCAGGTCTAGGAGACCATTCTCCTTCTGTACCGTACTGTGTACTGTATTTCTGAAAGCATTTTCTAAAATAAATGTGATTATTAACATAATATTTTGCTTCTATGTTTTTTTTTTCGTACTAGTGCTACCTCTGCAGCTTCGTATCATTTACGACACAGACTTACGCCGAATTACGAAATGATTCTCTTTAAATAATTACTCATAATATGTTTGTAATTTTTTTTCTAACTTTATATGTAGAGACTATCATCTGCTACTACATTTCCTGTAGTAGCAGATGATAGTCTTTACATATAATAAAAGTCTGTCTGTCTGTGTATGTCTTTCTTTCGTGTTGGGCGTAAGCTAATAGACATAGGGGCTACGAAATTTGGTACATAGGGTGTATCTAGAGAAGAGCCACTGCACCTCTAAACGATTTTTTCAAAATTCGAATGAGAATTTTTTTTATTTTATATTTTTTGATGAAATTGCATCAGGCATAATGGGCACGCAGCCATTTTGTTGCTGATATATCACTGTTGCGATTGTTGCTGGTATCAGCATTGTTGCCAAAAATGAGGGCGAAAATTAGTGTTTAGCGTTTTAAGAGTTTTTTAATTAATATCTCTGATTTTAGGTATTTAGGAGTGGAAAGTGGACGTCGACATTTTCCAGGACCCAGAAAAGAATTGTAGTTTGGTGATGATAACTATAGTAGTGACTGAGTTATTAGAAAACAAACACACAAGACTTTCCCGTTGTGCTTTGTATACTGGACTGCTGACTGTTTTCTCCAGAAAATATTGTAAGGTTTTAGTTAAACTAACAAAGTTTTATTTTAATTTAAATCTTTCTATCTCTTCTCATGTTTCAACTTCCCGTCAGAAGAAGCGCGCGTTTTCAGCGTTATGCTAATTTGAAGTGGAGCCAAGTGCTATTTAAGCAATAGGTAGAAACTTCTCAGTGTGAAGGAGCTTTTAGTCTCAGATCACGGTCATTCTATTCGACGTTCGCCTGACCAGCTAGCAGTTAAATTCTAAGCCATAGTGCTTGCTACGTGATTGCTTATTGAAATAAATCCAAGTGTGCTAGTATTAGTAAATCTTGCTACGCACCATTTAGTTAGAGGCCAACTCCGCGTATAGCTCTGTGAGCAAATAGTAATTTAATTTCTATTTAGCTTTAGTTTAAATTTATCTGATTGTTCATTTTAGACCTAAGTGTGGTCTTTACTTTCTGTATCCCTCCCGAGTTGGGAAGTGAAGAGGATTTTAAATCCCTTTCAAGTGCAGTTATTCTACCACATAATCACAGTAATAATTCTACACATAACCACAACCAGAACATAGCTGCATTCAGCTCCCTCTTCCAGATCAGGGCTTAAGGACTTTAAGGATTTTCACAAAGATGTTTGCCAAGAATATGCACAGAACACTCAGTCCTGACAATATGAGGTAAATAATATTAATTCTACTTTCCTTTTCAGAATATTTTTGGCGTTTCTTTCATGCTATTTATTGTTTATTTCATTGTTTTTAAGATATTGAAAAGTTTTGCATGATTTTTTTAGGAAACAATGATCTTAACTTCCTTTTCTGCAAAGTAAAACTGTGCAGTTTTTAAACTTAATGTTTGGTACTCCTTTTAGGCATTTTCCCGGTACATTTAAAAGCCAGACGAAGGCTGGCTGTGCAGCGACTAGTGTTCAATAAATCAGTTATTGAAATGGCTAAATCTAAATCTGAGTGTTACTGCGATCTTCCGTTTTGAATTCGAAGTCTACATTCAGTACACCTAGGCATGTTGGCACGCCTAAAAATCAAATATTTCAAGCTAAGAAACATGACTATAAGTTACTCAAGATATTTCTGATAGTCTCTCTTATGGAAATGACAAACTTCAATAGATGCCTATTTAATAGAAAAGCTAATGTTTTAGAAGTTGCAAAATAAAATTTGCAATTTTAAGATTTATTTAAATTTGTTTTCCTTTACATGTATAAGATATTTTTTGTATAAGATATTTTTGAAGTTTTATTTCTATCTGAAGATATTTATTTGGTTTATTATCATAAAAACAAATCTTATTTTAATTAAATTACACTGCATAAGAACAGATAATAATTTAGAAGTTTTAATTTAGAAAATTAAGCTTTTCTTTCACTAAATTTAACGGTCTATTTGACACTAATACTACTTAATAGTCTATTGACTATAATTAATAGTCGCTAAACAAAGACCATGAGAAAATTTCAGAAGAGTAATTTTGCGCGCATGCATTAACGAAGACCGAAATATCTACTCAAAAAAATAAAAAGCAAAAAAAAGTAATATAGGAAGCACTTCAAACAAGCTTGGCTAGTACATGAATTAAGTTTCAAGGTTAGTTACTTTAGAACGTTCAAACACACTTTGTTTGATACATTTGTTTCCTTACTTTTTGTTGTTATTTTCGCAGAGGAAATCCCTAGTACTTTTCGAGTTTGGATTGTTCTTCCTCTCCCACATTAGTTGTTTGTGTAGTTAAAAATTAGACATTTTATAACAGATCGAAAGAGCTTAATTTATAGTTCCATGTTTGCCGTTTTAAATAAATTCACGAAACAATAATGAAAAATTAAATATATTTTTTTAATCTTTCTTTCGTAAAATTTCGAATCTTTCTTTCAAAAGTAATTTCTATGCATTTCCAAAATAATTCCTTAATGCCAATATTTCTGTCATTCTCAGTTTTAAAAGAAATACCATTTCTTTAGATAATGAATATCATGATTGGAGGAAATGAACCTTCTGTTTAAATTAAGGCAGCTGGAGTAGGTTTCAGAGAATCTATTATAAACATTCTGTTGGAAGATCCGTCCTCATTCCAGTTTCACATAGTTAAACTATGCCTAAGAAATTTTGAGAAAAAGATTATGTAGATGTTGCTTTGTATTAAATCACACTTCTAACATAGCTTTCAGCATCTTCGCATTCACAGGTTGTACAACTGCTTATTATTATCCTTTACTTATTACCTTACCGATTATCTTATGTACAAAATATCAAGCAGATCCACTTTCAGACAAGACATTTCATGAGTGATGCTAGTTCACGGGAAGAAAGAATGCAAAAAGAAGATGATTGGAACCATTGGTTAAGATTCACCATTCTCTCAAACAACCTTTGGCTCACAGCGTGAGTCACGTCACCTGGAGTGTACATTTTGAGCACCTGTAAGGAACATGCAAAATTTTGAGAGATTCTTTATGCATTGATATTCACCTTTTGGATATATTTTTATAGTAATTACTATACTTTAAATGTTCGATATTCCTGAGGGAATTAGAAATCTCCCTGTGTAGTATTATAAGGTATTTTTCCTGCCATCTTAGCATGCCTTCGTGGTGTAATGGTCAGCGAACTCGGTGTGTATTCGAGAGATCCGAGGTTCGAGTCCCTGTGAGGGCAGTGCTCATTTTTCACGTCTCTTAGCATCAAAAATCTTAATATCTCTAGAGTATAAATGGACAGATTTGATTTAAAATAAGATCTTTCTCTTTGTTAATCTTTTCTCAGCAGTTATATTACAATAGCCTATACTTCCAGATTTACCTACAACAAAATGGAATTTGTTCCTATTGCTGTGTAAAATTATATACCAAGTTACAAATTTTGAGAGGAGAGATAGGGTATGAGATCGGACTGAAAGCTCTCCAGAGATAGAGAAGTCCTATAGTGCTGTTGACCTGAGTGCGGAATAACAGTTGGGATATTTAAAATTACCAATTTCTAAATTAAGAAAATATCTGTAAAATTACCAGTTTTCGCTTTCACATTAAAGAACGTCCATCAGTATTTCAAGTTAGTTGTTTAAGAATAAACAGGCAAAAATAGTTACGATCGTTAATGGTAGCGAAACTTTTAATCTGTAGTTTAAGAACGCGTAATCCTATGGTTAAAACCCGAAGATGGTAGCTCTACGCTGCTAACAGTGCACAGAAAAAACATAATGAATTTCTGCCGGAATGTAATCTACAAAAGTTACCACCTGGCAGCTACGATCGGCCAAAATTCATGGCGTATTACGCGTATCTGTTATATATCACAATAAACATGTTTACGGCATCGACTGAGATTACAATCGCTAGGTAAATTTCCTTATAAGATGATTAATGGAGTTCAGACACTTTATAGACAGATAGCCGGAGGTAGACGCATTACACTTCGTGAAAATAATTAAGATTTCAAGATAACGAAAATTCGTTGTTATTTTTTAAGTCACGGATAGTAAATTTACGTCTTTAACGAATTTTCTGACAAAGTACTATAAGAGAGTTTATTGCAGTACTTTGCAATAATGCAAGAAAAATAACTTGCCTAACACTATTAAAAAAATAAAATGCTGTATATTTTATAACGGTGAATGTATTAATAACGAATTTTTTTATTTTTAATTGAAATCTTCTACCTTTCATTATGCTGTAATTCTTCCTGAATGCCTAATCAGTAAGCTATCTATTACTTTTTCGAAATAGCAATTAATTTTCTAGCAAAGATAAAAGTCATTAACTTATCATTTTAGGAACTAGCAAGCTTGATATGAGGAAATACAAGAATAACTTCTACTTCCTTTGTATCACACGGAAGCAAAAAATGCAAATAATATTTTCTCAAATATTTCCAATAATTGCTTTTTATTTACATGTAATATCATTTAGTGTCACTGAACATTATCAAAGGTGTAGCTCACATTTTGGCTTTCTAGAACTGAATATTATATCGAATTTAACTGCATAAAACTTTGTAGATTTCCTAGAGTGCTGGTTCACTTATATTCTAGACCTGCAGAATTGTCAGGCTATTTTATTTTGCACAGCACTAAAGGGGACATACATCTGGTAGCATTTCAAAATTTTTGTGTTGGTACGCTAAAGACCAAGATTTATAAGAAAGGCATAAGGAGTTGCAGAACTGAATATTTTACGCAAGAAATTTACAGATTTAGTAAATAACATCGAGAGTAAAACAGGTATGAATCCAGTCACACGTTGTTAACCGATTGAAATTTAAGAGATAAAAACCGTTTATGTAACCGTTTGCGTTTGGCAGATGAAGAAGATTCATAATTAACGCATCTGCGGTAAAAATATTCTAACTCACATTATCATACATTAATGTTGATACATTTTTAACCTTGTGTGAAAAATCACATTACTGTTGACTCCATTTTTTTCTCTAAGGAAATACACTTATAAGGTTTTATATTCGTACGGTTTTTGTTATGCATCTTCGTTCGGTTACATATACGTAAAATTTAAAGCAGGAGTTAAATCCAAATTTCAGATTCATGTGTCAGATAGGGAAAAACTAACAAATATATTCGAAGTATTTATTAAATTTTCATTTCCCACACTTTTATTACTTCTACATAATTTAAACGCATTCTTGTAAATTTCTACTTAATACTTAATTTGGTTTTATGTTCCCTGCCTTATCAATTGATCAACTGTATCCTTGTTCCGCAAACTGTGGATTGCCCGGGGTCATTGCTTAGAGATAGAATTGGTGTGAACTCCTTCTTTAGTTCCAGCAGTTATACTTATATTTCTATGATTATTCTGCAGCTGCATATTGCCTTTCAAGGATTAATGCTTGTTGAGTAACTACTGCATAAAACCGGCAAATATCTCCAAACTGATAATGAAATGAAATCTAATGAGATTGACCGCATTAATTTCACATCGAATGGTTCAGCAATGAATGGATTTCCGCAAATTTCACCAATGTTTAAAAAAGAAATTATAACAAACATTACTAACAAATCTATAGCAGAGTCTGATATCTATCAAGACTTTACTCTAGATCTAAAACAAAAATCAAAAGCGTAGTCTTTCCCTTCAATTATTTTCAACGATAGAACGTTCTCTGCTTTTATGCTTTCCGTTCTGCAAAGAAAAATGTTTATCAAATCGGAAAAAAAAATTTTAATCATTACTTCAGCTTTAAAAACTTCATTTTGAACAATTTTTAGTCTTCCACATGTGCTATTCCAGGATTAAACCTTGAACGTTTCTGCACTAAAAATCATTTTCTTTTAAACATTTCAATAACTACCTCAGATGTATTTTTAGAGGTTTTTGAGTATGTCCGCGAATGCAGTGAGAAACTTTACTCTGAACGCAGATCTCTGAAGGTTTCCTTTAACGGAATAGTCCGTATTCAGAAAGGATTAGTTTTTTCACCTAAAGTAACTTAGCTTTATTACTTCAAACCGAAGCATACTGCAAGTTTTTGGGATCAGCAAAGGGATTAATCCTTTAAAACATTATGATTTCTTAATGAAATATGGCATGGATTTCATATGACAATAATTTCTTTTGTCATCTGAAATCACCACAGCGGCTTATACTTTACCAAGAAGAAACTCTCTTGTCAGATCATGAAATGTGCTTCCTAAAATGCTTCAGCAGGTGGGAGTAGCATTATTAAATGTTTAAAGCTGTAGCTCTTAACCTTTATGGTTAAGCATAAGTAGATTTATTTATTACATCAAAAGAAATGAAACAGTACTCTATATGTTATTAATGCACACTAAATGTTGCATTCATAAATTACATATATCGATAACAGAAAAATAAATGCACAATATAGGGAATCTTGCAAAGTTATAAACATTTAGCTTGGTAATCTATGTAATAATAAACTCCACTGATCATTAATAGTTAATAAATTTTTTAATATAAGATCGCATTCAACATCAAGGCTGTGGTTAGTATGTTAATCATTAACAGATTTCTAGTACAGTGACTTTCTTAGTCCAAAGGGATTTAGTCCCGAAGGACTATTACTTTCGTTTTGCGATTTTGCGTCGAAAACACAAAAACGGCGTATCGCTTTTCAAATTGTTGCCACTAAATGTTATCGCTCTGCATTAAATTTAAAAAAATGAAAAATCTGCAAAAATGTATGCATGTTTCTCGCATTGTGATAAAACCTAGAGCCGTCGAATTTTGAATGACGTAATCCTACTGCGAATATGGGCATCTGGAAACCCTAATTTTGAATTTGAAATTTGCTTTATTATCGATTTTATGTTTTATAACATTTCAACGAATTTCTGATTAACAAACTAAATGATTTCAAAGCGAACAATGGCAACACTGTACGGAAAAAAAAAACATTTTTATCTCCAGCGCACCAGACTTACGAAAATTCTAAAGATATGTTCATTTTAAAATGATTTTGCGATATTGAATTTGAACTGGATTTTATGGTTTATTTAATAAAAAAAGGTAGCACACGAAACGTTAAAAAACGCGCCTTTGGACGTAATTTAAAATCTGAAATCTTTCAGATTTTTTTTTATTATTATTATTAAATATAAAAGATTTTGATGCTCACGATTTTTTCATCCTATATTTCATTGTTTAAACCATGTTGAGAATCGCTCAAATAGAAAAATACTTAAGAATAAAATTTTGAGAAAGAAAAAACATTTCTCATCTTTGAGGTAATTTTACAAAACCCCTCAGCAGAACGTCATATCGTCGAAGCTGTATTATGCTCATTCAGTGCATTTTTTCAAGTATAAAAACTGCAAATAAGGGAAGAATGAACACTTATTGGAACTTGTTTCATAAAAATATAATGCTGTGAGAGCTAAACCTTTATATACGTAACGCATAAAAAAGTTTTAATTGAAAAGCAAATTAAAAAACCTCATATGCACTATTCTTTCATCAAACAGTCCATTTAACCCCGCATTCGGCACACACCTATTTATCATTTTTGTCTTCGAGGTTTAGTAGTTAAACGTCATGCTGTTAAATTGCAACTTGTTAATTACATGTAAGTCTAACAGACTTTAATTACCTTATAGACGATAACTCTTAACAATACATTAAAAGTCTCAAGAAAAGAACAAACATTAGAACCTTTTTTTTCATTTTCTGATTCTGCTGCTTTACAAATGAGACGTTTCTTTCTATGTTAATTTCCTTTTTAAGAGCAACATGTAAGAAAAATGAATGATGAGAAAGCAGGTGCTTGATGATATGCTTCTGTATAATAGGATGAATAGTTTATTTCGTGTTATCTAATTATTTTCTATTATACTGTTAAATTTCATCATTCTGTTAAATTATTTATATTTTCTTAGATAATAATTAAAAAATATTATCATTAAAATCCTTTAAAATTTATATTTGGTCTATGTCTGTTACCTCACAAGAAACATGCAAACGTAATAATATATACATGCAATTTCAGTCCCATGCTACAACCCTTTCGAGATTTGATTAACATATGTTGGCGAGTTCTTGCCATTTTGGGTTACAATGTACCACCTATCTCAAAAGCCAGAAAATTATGCCACATTTTATTCGGTGATGTTTTCTAATATCGCTTCGTCAAGGAAATCAACCCATACAAAATGCTTCCCAATGTACACTGCAACCATATTTTCTGCTAGATATTTCTCTTCCATTTATACGTTTCTAATATTTGTACAATAACATGACAATTGGCTGCTCTCACAGAAAAGTATAGGCAATATATATACAAAATCCCAAAGCATTGCTATTATAACTATAATAGGAGTTGTTTTCTCCACTGAAGATTGAGATTAATTAGAATCTGCCCAATGTGGATTAAAAATGTCTTTATTTTTGCAGACATTTTGCAGCTAAACAAAAGAAATCTATTTAATGATATTTTAAAATAATTTCAGGTATTTTATATTTATTTAGAAGCATACATAAGGAAAAAATATGCGCATTAAATTTTGTGATGTTCTGTCATCATACTGTTAGAATTAGTTTTAGGATTATGCCCAAGAAAATTTCCTGAAATTTGAAAGTATTATTTACTAATAATAAATAAATTTAGAGGGAAGAAGCAACACTAAATGATATGAATAACATTAAAATAATTAAAAACGGAATTACAAGTTAAGGTGGTTTAGTTACACAAAAGAAATGCAAAGCACTGTTTGTTAGCCATCGAACGTATCCTTCCTCTGTACTTTCTTCAAGTATTAATTACAGCCATATGACTCGTATACTACTTTCAGCAATGCGTCTTATGACAAACGCCGTAACTCCCAGATTGCATTAATTTTGCCAATATGCAACTCCAGTTCTGCAAGCGCGTGAACCTCTTTGTATGCTATGTTTTAGGAGTTGTAAGACAGCTGTGAAGTGCTTCACTTTACACCTGCTTTTTTGCACATGCTTAGTCACTCCTGTAAGTCTTTTGGCCTTTCTCATCGGGAAACTCCCATAGTTTTTTTTTCTAGATATGAAGGACATCATCAGTGAAAGACTCAAATATCTTTGTGGTAGATGTGGTCTCAAGTCATGACATACTAACGATAGAATTTAAATTTTATGCGATGATAAATTCTAATCATATTATATATCAAATTTCAAATATTGCGATATATGCCTGAAAGCGGTAAAAAGTTTCCCCATGTGCACTGCGAAAAAAAAAAGAAAAAAGGGGGGGACAGTTCTACATCTTTCGTTCTACCTAGCCGACTGACGAAATTGAAATAGCGTTTGTCGTGTCCCAAAAGCGCGACTTAGGATATGTATTAGATTTATATATAGCATTGTTCTAATATAGGTATTTTGACACAAAATAGGAATTTTTCTGAAATGGCATGCCAATTTGTGTTTCGCCAATTTCGATTTTACGGCTCAAATTATGCCTAAATATTAAATTTTGTAATTTTTGGTGAGAAATTTATAAAGAAATTTAAAAATTTATCTTAACACAATTTTTTTCAGTTTGCGCCAAGAATAATTAACTTGGCGAGTTTCTTAATATGCGGCAACCTATTTCCTTTCATTTTTTACGTTGTGCATGAGCGGAAAAATGTCACATCGTTCCTGCTTTCAAATAATTTTAAGAAAGTGCCTAAACCACATTTGACGTCATTATCCCTTTTAACAAATATGCTAAATTTCAAAACGCGCCAACATATAAATCACGTATATCTTCGGAAATTTTGAATACTTTTTTGCAGATATGCTTAGAAATACATCTACTAAGATGATGGCAAAAATTTTGTAGATTATGATTCAACGTTTTTTTGAAAAATTTATAAAAATGATTTTAAAATGCAAATTAAAAAAATAACGCATAAAAAATGAATGGATTTTATTTGGAACGAACCTAAATTTCGAAATGTGAAAGAAAGAATCAAATAGGTTTCATAAAAAAGAGAGATGAATAAATGTATACCAAATTCAATTAACACTGAGAAGCTAAAATTTTGAGAGCTAATTTTTTAAAAACTACTTGTGCGATTTTTACAAAACTTGGCAGTTTGGCGTAATTTGAGTCGTAGAACCGAAATATAGAAAAAAAGTGGCATGCTATTTCAGAAAAAGTCCTATTTTGTGTCAGAATACCTATATTAAAACAATGCTATGTATAAATCTAATACATATCCTAAGTGGCGCTTCTGAGACATGAGAAGTTGAATTTCATCAATCGGCCCACTAGAACGGGAGATATAGAACTTTTTTTTCTCGCAGTGCACATTAAGCAACAAGCAACAAGCACATTAAGCAACAAGCTTTAAATACTGTGCAAAGTTAAGAGGTTAACAGAATTTAAAAATTATGTCTATTCTTACAAAAAACTTTGAAATCAAGGCATTAATTATACCGCCAAAGAATTATGTAAATATTATTCACAGTCGAATACTTAAACGAACGCGTGCGTGTCTGCGGAACTATGGTTGTGGAGGAGATATAAGCGCACAAGGGGCTTTTAGTGATTTCTGTGCACGTACTCCTACAAGATATTCACCAAGCTTCTCTCAAAAGTTGGGTAAATTTCATAAAATATCATAAAAAATGAGTAGCTACGAATATATGGATAATGGAATGAGATGGAGAATTGTCGGTAGATTAGAGGTAGGCCCTTCACAAGCATAAGTGGCTATATAGCTCAGTGTAACACCCATTGTCATCTGCAATTTGTGGAAACAGTTTCAAAATACTGGATGCATATCGAGCAAAACTGGAGAATGTCGACCAAGATCTACAACGACGAATGAAGATCTTTATTTGGTACCCTATCTCGAAATTCTGGTGGTGAAGAATTGTTGTCGACCCTCTTTTAGTTTGGGACAATTTTTGAGTCATTAGGTTATTTATAGCAGAAGGCATGAAAAATGTACAGTGCTTTCGCCGGGACTCGAACTCTGAATGTCTCGAATACGCGTCAAGTATGCATCCAATTACACCACGTAGGCAAACGGAAAGGAGATGCAAAATACCTTATAACCTTTCTTGTTAAGTTCATTATTACAGGAATTTATTTCCAAATAATTTTCATAACAAACAGGTGCGAACCAATAACATGAAAACTTTATAATGTTCTAGCTAAATTTGTAGTCCTCGCAAGCTAGAATACTTGTGAATTGTGTAGCGAGGTATTGCAGAGTTCACTAACGTAAATAAAAGTCCAAAGAAGGGTTAAATTTATCCTTTATTCAGCTTGGCTTCACAGATGGCTTCTCTTGGGCTTACAGAAGCTTCCACTTGGGCTCTAAGAAAGAAAATAAGAAATTAATCTAATCCTAACTAAACTAAAACCAGCCGAAGCTGCACAGAAATAATTAACAGAATTTATCCAAGGCATGACCAGAAGGCAGAACACATCATAAGCTCTTCCAATGAAGTGATATAGACTTTAACTTAAATACTGGTTCTACCTCATTTACATAAAACGCGATCCTGAAAACTCATTCTGGCAGGGAATCGCAGATGAGAAATGAGGAAGTGAAAGAAATCGTGTTAAAAAAATAACTACTATTAAGAAATCAAAATCAACCCCTACAACTTCAAGTGCAGCTTTCAGAACTGGTTAGTATAAATTTATGTATAAAATTACACTTGAAATGACGTGCGCATGCATTTGACAAAAATTATGAAAAATATTGTTTAAAATAAAAAAAAAGAAAAACATAGTTGCGTGGCAGTGAAGAAATTCCTGAGTTTTAATAGTTCTGATAAAAGAAAAAGGTGTAAACTTGAAAAGAAAAATAAAAAAAAATGTGTTATTAACAAATTGTAGCGACGAAATGTTCGCGAGATATTGATCTTTAATGCTGTAAAAATAACGTGAAAAGTGTCTTTCTCATTATATCGTTTTAGTGGTAACTTAAAATGCTATAGACCAGGGGTTGGCAATTTGGTGTCGGGGCAATAAAGTGTTCGTGAAGCAATTTTAAAGTGCCCACAGTTCAAATGTCTGAATTCTAAATTTTAGGTAACTGGACATTAATATTGCGAACTGTAAGCAGAATACGCTTTCTTCTTTTCATATTAAAAATTAAGGAAAGGATAGATAGTACTGCTTTGACAATGGTTGGAACTAAGAAAGTAATTTCGTTTCAGTTGATTGTTGAATGCCAACAACCTGTTTCAGTTGCACAGCAAGACCAATTTTCAGTTTGCCTGCTTGACCAGCAGCATTTACGAACAGTCTGCTATTTTTCAATAACGGTTTCGAAGTAACAAGCATTTACAATCTACGTAAATTGACTCTATTTTAATATAATTATATTATAAGGTATTTTCTCTCTCCTTCCATCATGCCATCCTGGTGTAATGGTATCACACTCGGCTCGTATTCCAGAGGTAGAGGTTCAAGTCCCGGCGAGGAAACTTCTCATTTTTCACGTCTCCTGCTTAGAAAAAAAACCTGATGATTCTCCAGTGGCACCTGGTGGACAATAATTCGTCACCACCGCGATTTGGCGACGGGGTCCCCTATTCCCCATTCGCCCTTTAAAATTGCCTCCTTCCAGCATGCCATTGTGGTGTAACAGTAGCACACACGGAGCATATTCGAGAGGTCTAGGTTCGAGTCCTGGAGAGGGCACTGCATAAGTTTAACATCTCCTGCTTCAGAAAAACCTAATGACTCTACAATATCTGAGTATATATATTTATTATCACTGTTACTTATTTTCATTTAATATTTATTTTTATTATTATTGCAACCGTCTCATGGCGCCCGCAAGACCCCCGCATTTCTGAAATATGCTCTCCTAATAAAAAGTATTCCCGACCCCCGCTATAGACTGCTTAACATAATTTTAAGTTACACTTTAGCGTAGCATATGTATTATTTTTAGAATAATGTTTTTGTCTTAAATTATAACTTAATTTTTTAATTACAAAGCATAATTAAATTTTTATATTGATTTAACATTTTTATACTATTTCTAATAAGATGATACATTTAAATATGTGATATATTAATCAGCATATAAAACAATGAGATAGCCTCATCAGCTTTTCTGTTTTTACTTAATATTTCGCGGATCCTTTTTTTAGAGTTTTAATAAATTAAAACGTATTTTTATCTCATAGAGATATTTCTCTTACTTGCATCGGATCTAATTTCATCTGCTGAAGACTTCGGGTGTATTGGGAATGAGACGAGGAAATAAATATTTACATTAATATGACAGCAGATGATCTCAAAATAAAAACAATAATAAATGCAGAAATAGTAGGACTGCATCCAAAAATGCTTTGCTCTACATGTGGGATTCAGTTTGATATTTAAGAAATAACTAATTTAATAATTCAGGCATTTGCTATCATCATGGATAATTGAAAGCAGATTTTAAGAACAAAGCGATCTGCGTTTATCAACAGACTCAATTTGATTTAGCAGAATGATGTTACTTGATCACATACTGCAATAATGACTAAATGAAAGCTTAATGGAAAAGTCTAAGAGTACAAATATTGTCGAATTCAATTTCTGGTAGTTTATAACCTTGCAACATTTTTTAGTTGGCAGAAATTTCCACAACAAAGCATGTGTTCGAAAATGTAATACATGAATATTCTGCAGCATCTGGACCTTTACATGACTTAAGCTTAGGTTAAAACTTGAGGCTGTGCAGACTGTTCTGTGGTTTCAAATTAAAAAAGAACGAAGAAGCAAGAAAAGGAATCTCGTTAGATTATTGTTAATACTAAAGGACACGTGCCATATATAAATAATATCGTTATCAAAGCATGCATAATAACTAATTAGATTGAAAGAGAAAAGTATTTCATCAAATAAGCGACCAAAATGAAGAAATACAAGAGATATTTTGGAGAAAGTAAATTTTGAAAATCAAATCCAGAAATAGCACAAAACTTAAACAGGAGAAAAAAAATTTCATTAAAAAAATGATTAAAGGCAAAAAGATTAAAAACCCCAACAAAATAGGTTCTCGGATATAGCAAAAAAAAAGAAAGGAAAAAAAGCTCTGACAGAATGAGATGTCTTGCAGACATTTCCAAAAAAAAAGAAAAACAGCTATGGTTGAATGCTAAAATGAGGAAAATAAAGAATTACGAAAGAACATATGGAAGGTTTCAGATTTTATATTACGCCCGAAAGGACGTTTTTTCAACATTTTGTGTGTTACCTTTATTTATTAAATGCCATGTTTTTCGCACTAAATCCACGTCAAATCCAATTCAAGAGAAATAGCACAAAAGAACTCAAAACAACAAAACAGCATATCTTTAGAATTTCCGACAAACCGTCTCCCGCGCTGAAGATAAAAATGTTTTTTTCCGTACAGTGTTACCATTGTTCGCTTTGAAATTGTTGAGTTTGTTAATTAAAAATACGTTAAAGTTTTACAAAATTTGAAATAGATAATAAAACTAATTCGAAATTTAAAATTCGGGCTTCCAAGTGCCCATGTTCGGTTGGAGGACTACGCTGTTCAAAATTTGATGGCTCTAGCTACCTTTGTTTTATCACAATGCAAGAAACATATATAAATTTATGCAGATTCATCATTATTAAATTTCTTTAAATATAATACATAGCTCTAATATTTGGTGGCAAGAATTTCAAAAGTGATTCTTCATTTATAGTGTATTGACGCAAAATGCCGAAACGAAATTAATAGCCCTTCTGAGCTGAAGCTTCTTTGGACTAAAAAACCCAGAATCTCTTTAAAGAAACAAAACAGGGGTGTTAAAAATTATTCACCGTCGAGTAAGAAAGAAAGCCGTAGGATGTAAATGGATCCTCGAAACAGGACGATGCTAAAGGAAATGTTATGAGATATTAAGCTCGGGCTAATAGCATATATATAGTATAGTATCGAAACTTCGGTGACTGACGTAACGTATTTGCAGTCGTAAAATATACAAGAAAAAGAGCAATTTCTGATATAGAGCTCAACCATAAATCATTTCGACATTATCAAAATCAAATAACGATTAAATCATCATTCCTAGACGACGATCTAAAAGAAGTTACATAACACCTATCGGAAAATTCCTGGATTGTTTTGTTGTCGTTACTTTAGTGAATGGAGCGAGAAAGATGGATGAGGATCATAATTCTGCAAACTTCCTGCATCATTACCTCATTCTTTGTCGAGGTGTGATCACGAATTTTTTAGTCGAATTCTGCCTGCGGTTTTGCCAATGGATAACACTTCTAATGATTTTGCTGAATGAGCTATTATTCCAAAGGAGATAATGGTAAGCTGGTTTTTAAAACCCAAGTGTGTAAAATTATCTTCTGATTTTGAGTGTAAAAATTTCTATTTAGTTAATCTGAAAGGCTAATATTAAGTAAATATAATATTGCTGTTTTTTACATAGTCACTAAACAAGTGATTAATAATTTCAATAATATTTATATTTATAATGATTCGCTTTCTAAAAGTTCTGGTTTCTGACTTGAAGAACAACTTGAAGGAAAGCCTCAGGCACAAGCGGGCCCATAAATAAATGTAAACTTTCATCTTGCATTATTAAGAATTTTTTTAAATTATAAATTTCTTTTTGGGTAAATAAATGCAGAAACTTCTACAAGGCATTAGTCATTTATTAATAGTAAAATAAAGTAAAATAATGTAATAACATAAAAGCACTTCACCATTTGGCTTTTCTAGTTTTAATATACTCCATTTTTACGTTATTTGGTTTCTCATTCAACTTAAAATTGCCATTGAATGGTATATTAATTTAATGCATTTCATTAGTCAAAATTCGGCGTATGACAATTACTACGGCAGCACAATTTGATGTATTGGGTTGGCAACTAAGTAATTGCGGATTATTTTTTAGAAAATCAAGGACAATTTTTTCATGGAACTAAATAACTTTATTCTGTAATGTATTGCCCATTTTGATCAATGACCTTTCGCCATCTTTCAGGCAGCATCATCATCCCACGTTCATAAAACGTCTGGTTTTTATTAGCAAAAAACTGAATCAGGTACGATTTGACAGCATCATCATTATTGAAATTTTTACCATTCAAGGAGTTTTGTAAAGATCGAAACAAAAAGTAATCAGATGGTGAAAGGTCAGGACTATATGGTGGATGTGGCAAAACATCCTAACCAAGTTCCAATAATTTTTGCCGAGTGTCCAAAGATGTGTGTGGCCTTGCATTGTCATGATGGAATACAACGCCTTTTCGATTTGTCAATTCGGGCCGCTTTTCTTCAACTGCATTGTTTGATTTCGTTAATTGTTCAATGTAGACATCAGAATTGATCGTTCGGTTGGGTGATAAGAGTTCAAAATAGACAATTCCTTTGTAATCCCACCAAACTGATAACAAAACCTTCTTTTGATGAATATCAGCTTTTGATGTTGTTTGAGTTGGTTCACCTGGCCTGCTCCACGATTTTTTCCGCTTGATATTGTTGTAAACAACCCATTTTTCATCGCCAGTTATCAGGCGTTTTAAAAACGGATAATTTTCATTACGTTTCTTTAGCAAATCGCAGCTGTTAATGCGTTGTGTTAAATGCGTTTCTTTCAGTTCGTGAGGAGCCCATGTATCGAGTTTTTGAACATAGCCAAGTTGTTTTAAGTGATTTTCAATGCATGTATGTAATACATAAAGCTTCTCTGCAATCTCACTTGATGTACTGTGACGATCCGAATCGATTATTGCTTTGATTAGGTCGTCATCAACTTCAACTGGACGACCAGAGCGTTTTTCCCCTTTGAGTGAAAAATCACCAGAACGAAATTTGGCAAACCAATTTTGACACTGCCGTTCTTTTAAGGCTTCATCACCATAAACAGCACATAACTTTTTATGAGCTTGCGATGCGTTTTTCCCTTTACGGAAATAAAATAGCTAAATATGACGAAAATGTTTCTTTTGATTTTCCATTTTTCAACGAACACCAAACAAAAACTACACAACCGATCAAAAAACGTTTTTTACTGATTCACAGCTGAATTGCCAACTATCAAATAACAAAATGTGTTTTACATTTGTATTATGTCTGCAAACCTAAAAATTCAACTGAAGCCATCTATGAGTGAAATCCGCAATTACTTAGTTGCCAACCCAATAGATAGATATTATATGCTATATATGCACACACACACACGCATTAACTGTTTGATTTAAAATTTTCTTATGCGTTAAATTAAAATCAGCCCCCCTCTGTAAATTTGATTGTAGTTTTTAAAAGGCTCATATTTGTTTTTAATAATCTTTTTAACTTTTTAAAATTTTAATGGAGAACTCTTCGAGGCATTTAACTGTAATGTGTAATTTTCAGATCTCAATTTAATATTTTTAGTTCTTGATAAATATACATTTTCATTACTGGTCCACTCTACTGGCCATTCCACTGGCAGTTGGCTGTATAAATGTACTTCTGTTCTAAAATAAGAATATTAGAACTATTTCTGAACTAAGAATTACTAGTATTAAAAAAAATGAGAAGAAGCAGAATGATTGAGATGGTAAATTGTAGTCATATTTCAGACTCTACAGCATAACTATTTTATTACCAGCTTTAATCATTGGAAAATGTTCGTTCGCTTAAACTCTACAGAATCTATGTTCTTCATCAAAACACACCGATTTATTCGAGTGGATTAAATAGTCAATGTAAATATCTTCAGAATTTGAATCTTTCTTAACAAAGCTGAACAAAAATATGAATTATTTTGAAAATGATTTTGCAACAAATTGATTAATTTATTTAAATGTTGACAAGTCTAGAACAGGCATTCACAAAGGAGATATGAAATTTCAAGGGGATCAGTGATGATCAAGCGGTAGATTGTTGGTCGATAGCCGAATATGCATCTTCATAACCAAAATCCCACTAATTACAAATGCGTTAATAAAACTGATAGCTAATTGTTTGTTGATATCAGTATTATTGATATTGTATATATGTAGTAAAGAAAAATCGTATAAATTAAATATAACAGAAAAACACATATTAAAATTATTTAATATATTTTAAAATCAATAATATACTTTTAATATATAATTTTTTTTTGCATTAAGTTTAACATCAAAAAATAAAACGCGGTAAAACACAAGAAATGACAAAGAACGCGACTGTCTGTACAGCGAAAATTAATGCTAATGTTCATTATTGAAAAAAAAATTGCATTTCGTCAAAAGATGTAATGTTATATACGAGCCGCTTAAAAAAAAGACAAAAAAATTCTTTTCAAAAAAAATTTTAAAGTTCACTCTAAGACACCGAAAATTTTAATTCGTCAGAATGGATTATAAAACTGCTGAACTGCGATCTTGATTATGATGAAGAAGAGCTGATTGCATTGAAAGAAGATGTTCAAACACAAATCTTATTCAAAACACATGCATACGCTAAGTTTAATAATTTAAAACTCATCCGAGAGAATGTCCCAAAATAAAAGCTGCTACCGAACTAATATTATTCACTTCTACGTTCTTACCTAGTGGGAGCAAGCTTTAGTCAAGTCAATAATTTATTACGGTAAACAAGAAAGGCGCTCAATGTTTTCGAACGTCGTAATTTAAAAATTAAAATAAGCAAATTTATGCCAATATTAAAAAACATTGCATACATACATACATTGCACACATGGCATTAATTAAAATTGGACTTTTGGGCATTAAGTATCTGCGATTTTGTTTCTGAAAATGTGTTTATATTCTTAAAATTTAAAAAAAAGTAGCAATACAAAAATTAATAAACATAAATCTAGTAAATGATGTTTTATCTTTAAGTTATTTACATGCAATTATTTACATTTTGATTACGATTATACTGTATTCTTTATATTACAGAGAAAGATGTTAGGTGTGATGAAAAAAATCATTCCCTTAAAGGGGGTGACACAAGAAAAAGGTTGCGAATTATTGCTGTAGAGGATTAGTTTTTAGGTTTATACAGACTGAAAGCAATGGAAACTACTTGGGATGTATAGGTGAGTAACTAGCAAAATTTGATCCATTATTACAACATAAGACTGATTAGGCAAATAAAGGAAAAAGGGTAGTTCCTCATTTGTCATAATGAGTTTACTGATATTCTAGGTAACAATGGCAAAGTTACTTACTATTTTTTAATCATTTATTTTTTTCTTATTTTGTTCTGTATTTTAAATGAAATAAAAATATTCTAGCTGTAATGTTTCACATTTCGATTAACTAACAAAAGTTAATTTAAATATAGTTATTATGTTATTATGGTAATTAAGTATGTAAACATTATAAGAACTCCATTCAAAGGGCTCCTAAATTTTGCTAAAACTGTGGCCCATAAAGAAAATGAAATAGAAAAATAGATTTTGGAAATATTGACAAATTTCGGCATGCAATATTTATGTAATATGGCACAGGTTTACAGTAGTCGTTATCCAAGAATTAAATCAAAAATAATTCAGTTATTTATATATCGTGTGCAACGCATTCTCTGAATTCGAATGGTAAATATCCTGCAAAAAGTTGTTCAGAAATCACGACATGACGTTTTTTTGTTCAAAACACCTATAATTTCTTCTCTGTTTAACTAACCATTGAGAAATATGAAAGCATCTTTTATCTAATAAATGTTATGATTCACAAAGCATTGAGTAAACCCAATCATCAAAATGATCAGAATCAGTTAATGTAGCAGTTGTTGAGCATGACTCTTTCAGAAAGGTATTAAATAATATTTTAACAGATAAAGCAGAGTATGAAACCTTTTATTACATTTTCCATTGGTTTGGCAATTTAATTATGCGATTACAGCTTCATTACAATTTCATTACTTTGGAATTATATTTTCATCATTACTAATAAAGTTATATAAGCTTAGAAAGGATTGAAATATATAAGCATTTAATTAGTGTAGCAAGGATAGAGAGAGATTATCACGAAGTCCTATATTTAAAACTTTAAGCATGGTTGAAAAGAAAACGCTAACTGATATTAAATTTTAAAAAGTAAAAAAATGAAAGTATCAGAAGCAGCCGGTACACAATAACGGATCATAATTTGATAAGAAGATCTATCCGTATCGTAGGATCCGTCTTAATATGAAAAGAACATATATCTGTATCAATATTTTCTACACAGACATCGATATGACTACACAGACGATATTTTATATATATGTTACCGATAAAGTATGAAATCGGACATTCTATTGAATGCCTAAAACTAGTCAGCAATGTATGAAACTATTAAGCATTTAACACAATGTCTAGGCATTTTATAGAATGCCAAATGACAAACTGGAAAAGTATGAAATACATCTGCGATTCTTTTCGAGTAACCTATACTACTTAGCAGAAGTTAATAAATGATGTGAAAAAGTCAAAATGACTACTAAGAAGGAACCACGGGACTATTAATTGCTGAATCGTTATGATGTGTTGTTTGTGGGAAATAAAAGTAAACTTGTTTATCCTGTTAAACAAGGCGTCAGTTATTTCACTTACTTTGTGAAATTCATTTGGCTTTTACACACGGAGGACGTGACAGAATCTTTAAGGAACTTTAAACCAAATACAAAAATGTTACACGCAATGGTATTGAACTGTACATCCACCTTTGTGAGCCCTTCCAGAAAAAAAAGGCTAATAAAAACAGCATTATTGTGAAACCAATGATTTTTCTAGATTTAATTGTCGTTGTCGGGTAGATCTTATTATTTCCAGTCAGATAATGAACGCAAATTTATTATGGTCTACCAAGATCATCTCCCTATTGTTTTTACGTATTTAGAATAAAAGTTTTTTAATGGCAGTTTTTCACTATTTTTTCAAAATAACATTCGTGTTTTTGAGAAATGAACATCTTTTGAATAATAGCCTTATAATGAATTTTTCCATACTTTGCCTAAAGGGCATTGGTCAGTCTATATAATGCCTAGGTATTTTGTACGTTAATATTTTGTATTAACGTACAAAATAGGTATTTTGTACGTTGCCTAGGTAAAGTATGCAATAATTATCATGTTTCATACTTTGCCTAAAAACGCCAGGCTTTCTATAAATGCCTAGGTATTCTATAAAATGCCGAGTATTCTAAAGAATGCTGGCGTTTCATATATTGCCGGTAACATGCATAGGGAATCGGCATATGATCCCATAGAATTCAAGTTTAGATTCTAAATTAGCTTAGAAAATTGTCAGCATGGTGTTTTACGAAACAAAAATCATTTATATGTAATATATATTCAACTGGCTTCAAAAATTTGTTTCAATTATCAAAAGTTTAGTTTTCAAAAACATAACTTTATTAAATGACTAAATATAAAACTCTGAATACATTTTCTAAACAGTAACTAAAACACAAATCGAATTCTTATCCCCCAATAACAGCGACTTTATTTAAATATTACTTGCAGCAACTATAGTTGGAAAATGCTATTTTCTGACTACAGTTGCGTCTAATACCAGTGGGTCTATATGTGTGTCTTATTGTTCGAATTGGTCTACGGGCTCCGAATGAATATGAGCAATTAGTCCAACCACCTTTTAAAAAATATAATTACTTAGACGATAAGTTATGGAGCTACTTTTGTAAAGAAAAATTATTCTAACCCCTTCTGAGCATTTTAAACATGCAGTTACATTTTCGATTGGAAATAAATGATAAATTATTCTGTTTATATGTCAATAATTCACAATTCATACGTTGGCTTCGTGAAAAATGTAATTTTTAAGGAAGCACATTGCATAAAATCTGTTTTGCAGAAGAAAGTTGAGGTTAATAAGTTTGAAAGTCCAAATGAAATTTAGCTATTATATCAACAGATAACGATCTATGAGTATAAATATCATAGTAAAAGGAGCAGAGTAAATTTAAAGTATGCATACATTTAAGACGCCAAATGCTGAAAAAAATTAATTAATTAGAATTTTAGTAGTTTTTTTTAAACTCCTTTTGAACTTTGTTTAAATATAAATACTGTTCAGTTAAACTGGCATTTTAAAATGCTTTGTCTAATGAAAGATATTTAATTAACTATATGCCTTATTCAAGACTGTTCAATCTGGTATAATTAAAGTGCAAGATGTTTTTATCTCCAAGTGTTCAAATTTTCTAATATAGCCGTTGCAAATAAACTGTATTAGTGAGAAAGTGCTCACAGTCTTAAGAATTTTGTACACATCAATTAGCTTGAGATAAGTATCTAAGTATTTTCCCACCAGAAATTTAAAGTTACTACAGTTTTGAATAAACTAGGCTTAACTTCCCGATTTTTAAGAATTTTGTTCCTAAAAGCCTTCATGTTTCCTCCTGAAAAGGAAAGAGTTGTGTGTAGCTCATCTGAACACAACTATAATTTGAAATTTTCGGTAACAGACATGATCTGCAATCTACGTATTACGAGATAGGATATGAAGGAATTCTTCTCTTTGAGCATTTTGAAATGTTGCTTCATTACCATGGTAAGACAGATTCCTGATTTGCATTTATTTTAGTCATAACGATTTGCTGTCATTTGACAACGCAATTTTATTAGATTATTAAGTTTCTCACCTGTACCTTTTCAGGTAAGCATACAAATGGGTGCAAGTAAAATTAATTATCTTTTAATCTCAATAGCTGGTTACATTTATTAACTATGAAAGAAGCAATTTAAATAAATAAGTATTTAATAAATTGCGATGCTGATAATTACTGTCATAATTTATGCAAATGCAAAAGATTATATCACCTATTCGCTTTCAGATAACGAATCATTAGATAACAGATCTATGTCATATCACAAAATAGGAAAAGATTCCGTCTGACACCAATGGTTCTGTATGGGTGACTAATCATTTGAATTGGTCTACGCTTTCCGAATGAATATGAGCAATTAGTCCAAAAACCTTTTATAAAACATAATTACTTTATACTTAGACGATAAATGGAGCTAATATGTTGAGCTCATTTTGGTAAAGCAAAATAATTTCAACCCCTTCTGAACATTTTAAACGTGCAGTTTTTATTTCGGTTGAAAATAAATGGTGAGTTTTTCTACTTATATGTCACTAAGTCACAATTATATGGTAGCATCGTAAAAAATTTAACTTTTAAAAAAGCAGACTGTATTTTCTCCCTCTTTTTTTTTATATGCCTTCATGGCGTAACGGTAGCACATTCGACGCGTATTTGAGAGGCCAAGGTTCCAGTCCCGCCGAGAGCATTGCTTATTTTTCACGTCTCCAGTATCAAAATAACCTAATAATTCTAAGTTGAAATTAATTTGTCTTATTATCTCTTCAGTTTAATAGTAAAAGGAAACTTAATTTGTCGGTTAAAGCCATTCTTTAGATTTGCATTCACACAAAGCAGTAATATAAGGCGTTTTAAACCCAATGTTTGACTTTATTAGCATTACAAATCATCTAACAATTTCTTATGTTGCATATAAACTATGTTATCTGTGAAGCAAAGAGGATACTGGATAACTCTGCATATTTCGTGTTTCTTTAAAGCATTTAATTCATTTTAATCAACGATTTAAAACTAAAATTCGAGCTTTTGACTTTAATGTATGAATCGTAACTCTAAGTAATCATCATAAAAATCTTTTTCGCCTGGAAATATCTATTGCTTCACATTTATTTACTGCATTAAATATATACAGATACACGTATTATTTGATTATACTGAAGTTTTCTTAATAATAGATTTGAAGCTAGAAATAAAAATTCATTCTTTCTTTCTTTTTTTAATTGCCCAGAAGGACTATTAATTTCGTGTTGGCATTTTGCGTTGAAATGTCGGTTCACTTTTCAAATTGTTGCCATCAAATATTAGAGCCCTGTAACATATTTAAAGAAATTAAATAATGAAGAATCTGCGTAAATGTATGTATGTTTCTCGCATTGTGATAAAACAACTGTACCTAGAACCATCGAATTTTGAATAACGTACGTTTCTACCCGAATATGGGCATCTGGAAGCCCAAATTTGGAATCTGGAATTTGTTTTATTATATCTTTCGAATTTTGTAAAACTTTAACGAATTTTTGATTAACAAACACAACGATTTCTAAAGCGAGGAATGGCAACACTGCACGAAAAAAGAAAACATTTTAATCTCCAGCTACCGAGACTGTGTATCGGAAAATCTAAAGATATACTCTTTTTATATTATTTTTTGACACTGCTGTTGAACTGAATTTTATGCCGAATTTAAGTCAAAGAAATTATATTTAATAAACAAAGGTAACACACAAAACGTTAAAAAAACACCCCTCTGGGCGTAATATAAAATCTGAAAGCTGTCAGATTTTTTTATCATTTTTATTTATTTATTGTTATCATTATTTTGGGGGGAATGAGAAGGATGTACTGTAAAGTTCAAAGAAATTTTCTCTAAATTAGGATTTTGAAATAAAGTAATAGACTTTTTAAAAATCATACGCTGAGGTGATAAAATGATTAAAATATAAGTTTATTTACTAATCAACCAGTATTTTCAGTAGCATACAACTTTAGATTGATTACAAAATTTCGCTTATAAACGCAAATGATAACCAGTAACTGTTAATGTGAGTGGTATCTGCACCATAAATTTTTCGAGCAACAATATGGACAACTTTGAAGGCACGGTCAACTCCCAATTAACTAAAATAGTACAGTGAAACCACTGTTTATGAACTTAATACTTTCAGAAGGCTGTTCGTTATCCGAAATGTTTGAAAACCGAACTTATTTTACTTATAGAAATTAAAGAAAAACGAATTTAACATAGACGACGGATGCTTGCCTATTTAAAATTTACAACAATACTTTGCGCACAATTTCTTAACATAAACCGTTCGAAAGTCTTAAATAAGTAACAAAAAAATGTTAACGCCATATTACACTGTAAAAAATTTTAGTCCAACGTTACACCATTTAATGGTTCAAAATCAAAGATAGTACCAAAACATAGTTCACTTGATTTTACGTTTCACTGATTTTACGTATTTGGTGAAACGATCCAACTAGGTAAACGTTTCACTATTTTTAAGGAATACTTTGCAGCCAATCAAACCGAAGCATTCAGCGCATGCCTGGTCTTCCCGTGATTCCATCTTTAGAAAGTTTAATGGCGGCTGTTTGAATCTGTTAACGGATAGTCGGTTGTGTATTCGATAATTACAAGGTACGTATATTTTTGGTTTGTTTCCTTTTTGATTTATGTATTAATGAAATGTAAGATACAAAATGGTGTTAAAATGCATTCGCAGTAACTTTTTAATGATTTTGTTGGAATGAGTGGCGTTAGTGCTGAAGCCTACTTTCACCATTTGGTTATTACTACTGTATAGAACGTAGCTGAATAGAAGTCTAAAAAGAGATTCCCGAACATTCTTAGTAAAAACATTGTTATAACATAATGTGTAGTTCTGCATATATTACGTAATATGTATTGCTATAAAATTCGTTATAGTCATTCTGTAGAAAATAGAATACTACAATACAAACATAGAATGTTCTGTCAGCATCAGTATTGGAATATAATAGTTCTTACGCTGTTTGTGAACTTGAGAAATAAGAAGCACATAATTCATCTAAAACGTTAAAAAAACTTTTTTGACATGAAAATTTAAGTCTTGTTGTTTAAAACTAAATTTATGGTTTAATTTTTCTCTAGATGAAAATCTTGGTACAGTGTCAATCATCATTGAAAGTGCTAAAAATTTCAGATTATGGTCAGGTTACTGTTATTAACTACGCTTAATATCCAATTTTTTTTTGTCTCTGTAAAAATGTGCTGATGATTTCAAAGAGTATGTTGATTATGAAAACTTTCCCTAGGGACCCCAGCAAAATTGAAAGTTATTGATTGACATGGTAAAACTGTATTTGGAATATTTTGTTGAAGTAGCAAGTTTTTTTATTGCTTTGTGAAAATTTTTGTTTATTAAATCTTATTGTTTGATTAAAACCATTTTGAAATATTATCTAAACTTTCCTTTTTACGAGAAGAATTTTTTGATAAAGATGCATTGAATTATTGTTATTTAGCCATGTTCGAAAGCATCCTTATTTGACCAAACTTGGTATTTAAAAATTTTGTTTTTCAATATTTCATATAATAATATATATTGAACTTGAACAGTTGTGTTTATTATGCATACTGTTATGATTGCTCACCAAGCTACTACAAAAATGCCAACAATTTATAGATTTTGTTCTAGGTACTCATTCAGCTTAGCATCAAACTGCCACAAATGTTGGAATTTAAGAAATTCTGTACATTTTCTCTGCCAAACTGGGAGTAAATTTCTGTTTTACTTATCATTCAAAATGTATCTTAATTTGTGCTTTTACAGATACATTGTTAATTTGTTGAATTTCTCAAGATCAAGAAAGATTTTGCCAAACTGGTAGTATTTTTAATAGCCGAAATGACAAAAATAATTATCTCTTAACCCCTCTTATAATCCTGCAAAATCATGTTTTGTAGTTTGAGGTGGAACGTAAATGAATTTTGACTATGGTTTCTGATTTTAAGAAATAACTTTGCATTAAGAATTTAATTAATATCAGGCATTTAAAATAATAGCAAATAAGAGACTTTTTTTTTCTGAAGTAGTTAAGATGTGCTATTGAAATTGTATTTATTTGTGTTTAAATCTGCAAAACGAAGTTTGATTGTTTAAAAATATAATTGATTATTTCTAACCAGTTAGAATATGAGCTAAGTGTTATTTCTTCATATGTCATTTCGTTAGTGGTAAATATGGCAGAATATTAGAGTAATTGACATTGTTTATTTTTTATTTGATATCAATAATTCATAGATGCATTAACTTCTTTTATAATTGGAGAGCATAACACAAAGATTTAATTTAAGTACTATTTTTTTAACTGTGCAGTATAATTTATTGTTAAGGGTAACAAATATTGCCAAATACGGTTAACGTCATTTAGAAAGCATTACATTAGTGTATGTGAGAAAAGAGCCTGTTATATAGGAAATAAATGAAGATAATTGTGCAAAACTGATGCTGTGGAATTTCCTTGAATATTTTTGCAAGTTGATTTTTGGTTTATATAATCTAAACCTTATTTTTTATTTGAATAATTTAAACTTTTTGCTTAATTTTACTTGTGAAGTCATCCAAAATAACATTTTGTTTCGAAGACATCCATTTTTTTTAATTCAAATAATATGCAGAGGACTATTTGTACTTTACCTTTTTTGTAATTATTTTAGGTAACTTTTAAGTGCTTATACATGAATACAATAAAAACGTTTGATAAATTTAAATTAAATGTATATTTTATAGTTATTTTGATGTAAATATTAATATTCTTTCAAGATGACAGTAATAAAGGTAAAGTAAATTTTCAGTTTAAATTCTCAGAGTATAAGTCTCTGATTTGTATCAGTAACTGTACATGTAATTGCTCCAGTTTTCTTTTTAATTATTTCAAATTGCTGAAATATTCAAAATATTCAGTTTTTAAGCTGTTATATTTTCAAAATATATTACTACAAAAAGTTGTGTTTCTGAAAATTTCCACTTTCTTAGCTAACAGTGCTTTTTGCAATCATATCATTGTATCAAGGGATCCCAATCGCCTCCAGGCGGGCAAGTGGCCCCAAGGTGGGCATGGAAATTTTATAGGGAGTCGATGAAGATCTGGACATTGACAGCCGAATTTGCAGTGGCAATTAATCAGCATAGTCAAGATTCCTATTGATTCCAGAAGTGCAGGTACGTATATGCTTTATTTCAGATTTTAAATGTCATACAAGAATAATATCCCAAAATAAAAGTTGTTACCAAACCAACATTGCCTTTTCCCTCTTCTAACCTAGTATAAGTAGATTTGAGTCAAGTCAGCAATTTACTATGGGAAGAAAGAAACAGGTTGAATATTTGTAATGGAAGTGATTTGAGAATTGAGCAATTTTATGCCAAATGCTAAAAGAATTACATGAATGCACAGATCACATTAATTATTCATACTTCGGTGTAATTAAAATTGAAGTTTTGTGCAGTTAAAATCCGTTATTTTGTTTCTGGCAACTTGTTTATATTTGTAAAATTAAAAATAAAGATTTAAAAAAAATAAATCCAATAAACCATTTTTTTTAAATTTTTGTTCAAAATTTTAGTTTGCTGTTATTTATTTGCAATTATTTGTATTTTGATTATGCTGCATTACAGAGAAAAATGTAAGGGGTTCGATGAAGAAAACGTTTTTCTAAAGTTCTTTTAAAAGGGGTTTATGTAAGAAAAAACTTGAGAACCCGTGCTTTACATAAGAAAAATTTTCCAAAATCTAGCTTCTCTATTTTTACCTTTACTAACTTGTATTATTCTTATTTTTAAATGTAATGTCATATATTACATATAATTTTCAAAAACCTTTTGGTATTTTCTGATTATTCATCCCCATTAAAAAGTCACAAATTGATTGCTGACTGGAGAGAGATATTTGTTTGGATATCCTTATTTCTAGTTCAAAAATGCTGCTTTCATAATTTCTTTTCTTTTTCCATATAAGACATGCAGTCTTTTTGGGTTTTTTCCACTCTTCTTTTCACGTACACAGCGATCTGCTTTCACTGAAGGAAGCAGCAGAGAATTCCAGAAACTTAGCATTTTGAACAACCATGGCATCAAAATCATAAAATGACACACATAAAAAAAAAAGGCACATGATGCCTTTAAACAAGTCTTATTGCACTGTATGTGTGTAGGAAGTTAAGTCTGAGATTTCGCCGATGAAAACTGCAATATGCTATTCACCGCTATACTGAAACACAGAAATTCCCATAGAAGGGATCATAATCTGCCGTCGTACTGGTGAAATGTCTGGAAAGCCATTTGGGGTTGCTATGGGCACAACTAAATTGCCACATAAATATATTTGGGTAATATTGGTAGGTTTATAATAGTAAAATAAACACTTTGGTGCTGGTATAATAATGTAATCCAGCTAATTTTCTTAATGTTTTGTATTTTTTTAATGCTTAATGTTTTATAATTCTTATAATTGTGTATTTTTTACTAAATATACCTTTAGATGTGTAGGCATATTAATATACATTATATATTAGATTTTTTTAAATACCGGTGGAATGTATGCTCTACCAGCAGCAACACATTTCAACATAAATATTTTTTGGCGGCATGATGCAATGCCTCATCAGTACATTTTTGTGCTTCTTTGCTGGGTTCGGGGATAGTCTTAATACCTCCTTTTTTAAAAAATAAAATCCTCAATATCTCAAAGTATTGATGTTCGGCCAGCCATATATTTGATATTTAGCCCTGGTATTTGACAAAAATTGTTTTTAATGCATCTTCCTTTTTTATTGTGTTTTTGTTTCTTCTATACTTTTTATTAGAAACTAAAAGTAAAACTAACATTTTACTACCAGTAATGATATGGTTGATACTGTTTAACACTGGCATTTCGACCCAGGTTTGAATCCATGCAAACGCACTGCCTGCATGTTTGGCTTCCTCCATGTGTAACATGAATGCAACCCAATGTACATACCCTAGTCAGATAGCAATCGAGTGGCTTGCTGCATCCAAATAAACCAATCAAAATGAATATTTAAGTTTTTATTAATTAAATTTAATATATTATGGATGCTTTATGTTATTTTTAGTATATATTGCAATGATAGTATATATTTGTTGTAACTTATATACTAAAACACAGAAACATCAGTCAGTATAACCTAGTAATACTAATAGTAACATCAGTCATGATACGAGGGTGAGAATTATGAAAGAAAAAATAAATATAAAATTAATAGTTTAGATAATGCATGATGTTATGTAGCTGTGTATTAACGCTTCTTTTTTTAGGTTCCCAATGATGTTGAAATAGAGCTACAAACAGTATCTAAAAGATGTTGTCTTCTTTCAATCACTGGTTGTGAAGGCCTGACCCTGTACTCCCCAAGACTACCTCGACATCCATGCAAGATCAGAATGTGTTGTGACTTATCTCAATTGGAACATTAGAACAAGCTTATGAAATTCATCCTGGCAAAAGAGTGCAGTCACCAAATGGTGCGTTATGAGGTACACCGTCGCTGAGCTTGATATAATGTGCTTGTCAGACCACTGTGCCCACAAATTACCACCCGTTGCATTTCCGATACAACCAACAGTGTGAAAAATCACTGATCTAATGTTGAGTACCATGCATTCTTTGCGTCTCTCTTCTAATGATTATGAACTGCAAGAACTGTTTAAGTATATGAGACAACCATTAAATTGTTAAATAAAAAATTCTAAATTTGGGTTTCATGATATTGTTAAATATCCTATTGAAATTTTCACAAATGTATTAAAATGACTACTACATACACTTGTGTTTTCTGAGATTTATTGGTTTAAATACTCCAGGATATGAAACTGCAAAATGCTTTTTGTCAATATTATAAGTAATGGTAAATATCCCCCCATGCATGCTTTACAAGTACATTTATCTTATTTATTTCATACAATTAAAGTTTTCAAGTTAGAAGAATGTTATTGATGTATGTCCTGTTTCTATATAAGCATAATAATGTATGCTAATTATTCAGAAGTACTTGTTATTAAATTCTGAAAAATAATGATTAAAATATTTATAAAATATACGTAATCATTCGACAGGTTTTATGAGTAGTTTCATTTTAAATTTCTTAAACAGAATATAAGTGATATAATTTATTAAATTATGCTTACATGTATGTCTGTGCAAAATTCAGCATAAAATATTTCTTAATGAATTACTTTTCTTACGTAGCAGTTGCAGAAAATTTGTCTATGTGGATTTAAATGTGTTCTTCATTAAAGCTTTGCCATCTTAAGTTATGTTTTTCCTCTGACTTATTTTACATGAAATGTTTACGTTTCTATATAACATGCTACCAAGAGATATGTTTAATCTGCAGAAAAATGGAATTTACTTTTGAATTTATTGAACAATATTAATAGCTTTGGAAAATTTTCTTTATTGTATAGGTACATAAGTATTATAATTTATCATGCTTCATAATATATTTTAACATATTGTAAATAAAAAATTACCATAAAGTAAAACTTGTTTTTGTGTGAGGAGGGGACATGGGAAACCTTACAGATTCTAGCAAACACTTCTGGTCTCCAAATTTTAAAGGTAAGTGTCATGGCATGTGAATGAAAATAAGAATTATGCATGGAATAATTTTTCTTTATATAGTATAATAGTAATTAGTTGAATAGCTGTTAATTACACATTACACACAATGTATAATATCAATTTTGTTATGAGAAAGCAATTTCTGTTGTAAATTTAAATACTAGAGACCTTGAATCTCAAAGCTAATGCAATTTAATTTACAAGTGAAGGTATATCAAACATGAATTTTTAAAATTCAGCTCTTGCAATGAGCAGTTACATTTTAACTTATTCCTATTGGTGTGTAAGGCATTTAATTTTGTAAAAATATATTTTTATATACATGCTAATATATTGCAAATGTGTATTTTAATGATGTATATTTTATACTTTCATTCTCTGAAAACTGAATCAATCTTATGCAAGTAAATCTGCTGTTCTAGCCAAATTTTCAATAATTATTGCTATAGATATGCTGATTTGCATAAGAAATTTCTAAATATCTTAGCCACAGCAGTAATGAATTAAAAAAAGTACCAGGAGAAGGGTGCCATAGCAGTAATTGAATAAAAAAATACCAGAAAAATGGATAATATAAAATTTTATGACTGAACTCTCAAATAACTTCCTATAATTTACAGTTAACGGTAAACATAATTATAATTAAGGGTTTAAGGTATTCTCAATCCATATTGTAATATAGCCCATTTAACGCATTTCTAATTTATGGTTCAACATTCCCCATTCTTGCTTTAACATACTGCCAATTCTTGGTTAAAGCTATTAACAAATAATGGTTCAACCTATTACCAAATAATGGTTCAACCTATTGCCAAATAATGGTTCAACCTATTACCAAATAATGGTTAAACCTATTGCCAAATAGTGGTTCAACCTATTACCAAATAATGGTTCAACCTATTACCAAATAAAGGTTCAGCCAAAGCACCAAATAATGGTTCAGTGTTTTACCATCTTTTGGTTGCAACTTTTTCAGCACCATAGTTTGGTGAAACTTTGAACCAAATTTTTAACAGTGTAAAACTGTGAAACAGACTAAAATTTAATTTAAGTTTACTGCACCTGTCCGAAGGAGAATAGGTGATATAAGTGATAAGTGCTAAGCAAGAGAAGAGAGAGAGGTTATTATTTAAATGCGGAATCTCCTTCCATGAACACATCAAGTAATTCTATTTTTGAGACGCCATCTTTCTTTCGTCTCTTAGCTCTGTTTCAGACTTACTATACCACCGTTTTACTCAAAATATCTCTAGTATTATTTGTTGCGTTCGTTTTAAAATTCATCTAAAGTGAGACGCAGCAGTGTCATTGAAATTCATTGCTGAAGCTTTTTGTTGCGTTATAAGTGATTCCCTTACATAAAACTTTAAACCTTCCTATTTTGGCACAAATTTCGCAGATAAAAAAATTAAGATCATCCTCTTTTCGTCCCTCTTCTTCTGAAGATTCCTCCTCAATTACCTTTTGCAGTTGCTTCGGGAGTTGTTTCATTGCTTGTTGAACCTATTTTTATGGTCGCTTGGTAACTTCTCATCTTTATTGTTGACTTCCGAGCTCATGGCTTTGACTAGAGTCACAAAATAATCCATATCCCTCCCAAAAGAATTCCTCAATGTAAAAGCTTTTCAAAATGTGTCCAACAACACAATCTACCCATAATTTACCCCAGGCCGAACTGGATATCTAAATCACTTGCTACTGTGCTTTGTTAATGAGAGTTAAGCAGTCCCTGTGGGTTACTTTTATGTCTGAGGTTACATCAAAACAGTTTCGAAAATAATTTTTTATCCACTTCATAACTCAAGACAACGTTAGTTATCGGAGACTTTTTTTGTTTGTTTTTTGGTTTAATTGTACTAGAAACTACATTAATTTTTAATTTGCATTCAGTTTACAAATACAGTGAATGGTAATAAACATACAGTTGGGAAAATGTTGTTAACTACTTAATTGCATTTTAAAGCAATCTAATCTGATGAATAAGTTCACTTGATTTCACCAATTAAATCAGCATTAAAAACAAAAAGAACAATGTTTTTTGGTTTGTTTATCTTGTACTACAACAGGAGTTAAATATGCATAAGAACATTATTGAGCGTACACTTGGTTTATTTGAAAGATTCAGCAATTTGCTTCTAAAGAATAATTTAACTTTTTTACATATTCCATATTTCATACAATTAAATTACGTATTTAGAAACTATCAGTCTTCAGCGTGAAAGCCTTAGTTAGCAGCCGTCAGCGTTTAACGTAATTATATTATGTATGTAGCTAGATTTCCTAGAGGCATTTCACATTCATTTAAAATCCTTTAGTTCTGGTTAATGTCCTTCGTTTAATTCCGCTTTACCTTCAGCTTTTCAAGAAATTACTTCATAGTTGCTTTAACTTTTTGTCAATAGATGCCGCCAGTGGCTTCCTAATGCAGAACTTAGCTGAACTCTTTATCGTTCCTGTTTATTATTATTATTATTAATAATTTCTACTATTATTGGACAAGCCCATGTTTCTCTTTTGTCATTTTCACTCCTGTAGGTGAAAAAAACAGTCTGATTGAGCTTTCGAAATTCTAGTCCTGCAAACTCACTCACGTTATGCTGTTTCGCGCAGTTAATTGTTATTATTGTTACGAATTTCACATTTATTTGGCTATTTATTTAGAATTGTAATTAAAATTCCTTTTCATTTTCCCGTGCAACGCAGACGATTTTTGAAGAGAAAGCTACGTCGAAAAAAAAATAAAAGAGCGCGTGCATTTAATGTTTAATAAATAAATATCTCGTAATTACTGTTGCCATCCAGAAAAATCTAGAAAAATTGAGATTGTTCTACTGACAATTAAAAAACTTATAAAAGCCGAACGCAAACAGCTCATCTCAGTTGTTGTAGTTGTTGTTGTTGCTGTTACACTTGTAGCTGTAAAAAGCGAACTGCTGTTTGTTTACTTAATGCTGTATTGATTGTAGCGATTTCGCTGTGAGATAGAACTATTTTATATGTTTTGAACTGAGGTTTTGCTAAACGTTTGAGATATTGTGCGAAGATCTGTGAAGAAATATTTCAGCATTTTAATTTATTTCTTGTGGAAAGAATAAATTTTTGTAAACTTTTTAACGACTTGTGTATTCAATATATAACGAACCCGTACGCACGTAACAATTTTTGGTGTCAGAAGTGGGATTTGAATGCCATTCACGAGAGCAATGGTAGAACAATTGAGACAGCTTGTGACTGCTTTTGCTGCATTCCAAGAAAAGATGGAAGGGGCCGTCAACTCTGTTAAAGAAGAGATGAAAGCTGGTCAAGAATCAGTTAAAGAGGAGATGAAAGGTGGTCAAGAAACTGTTAAGGAAGAAATGAAGGCTGTTCAAGAAAAGATTGAAGCAGGTCAAGGGGAAATGAAAAGGGAAATTACCAGCGTAACAGAAAATAAATTCGAGGCCATGGAAGGCAGAATTGACGCTGTTGAAAATAAAGTGAACACATT
>KK115850.1:0-26413 GCA_000611955.2 Stegodyphus mimosarum | reverse complement strand
AAGAGTGTATTATATTATAGATGAAACGTAAGTGTGGTCCAGAAAACCCTTTCGTTGATTATCAGATTCACAGACATTCTTTCGATTATCACTCAACCAATATATCAACATCATTAAATCCGGCATTAATCGATCTAGTGTACGTCTCAAACTTGATGTGAAGATAATTAAAATAAATAAATTATAGTCCGAAGATTAATGCAGTCAAGCATGGATATTCAATTCATTTTGAACGCATATGCATGCGTGGCCTACATGGTCGATTACATCAACAAATCTCAAAGAGGAATGTCGAAACTGTTAAGACAATATATCGAAAAACTTCGAAAAGGCAATAATACTTTCCAGGGAAATTTGAAACAGGCGGCAAATAAATTCATAAATGCTTCTGAAATCAGAGCTCAAGAAACTGCTTGGAGTCTGTAAAAATTACCGATGAGTTGACTTTCAGAAGACCATATATTCGACCCCACGTTTCCTCCCGGAGAAGAGTTAGAATTTTGAAAAATAATGAACTGTTTAAAAAGTTACCAAAAGATTGCCTAGAAGTATTTGAAATGTCTATTTTAGATAAATATGTTAAACGACTGAATATTTTGGAAAATTTATGTCTGGCGGAATTCGCTATGGAATACAACTTCGAAAAGAGGGATAAGGAAACTATATTATTATTGGACCATTCTCTTTATACGCGCAAAAAAAGAAAAGAAAAATTCCAAGATCGGTTGGTTACAAACAATCGATTGATGAACAAATCATGCTGCATACAAACTGGAGAGATGAACATGAAGAAAACTTGAGTTTGAAAATTTTACGACATGAAACTATCTGTAATCCAGGAGAACAGACAACAATTTTAGCGTATTGAACACGACTTTTAAAACATTTCGATTGAAAAGGAATATGAGGATACTCTCAGACTGGAAAGGGATTGCAGGATCCAGAAACCAATTCGGAATTTGAAGAAGACAATTTTAAAGCATATCGGTCTAGACATGGAAGAATATGTCAGTAAAGAAATGGACGTGTTCAGAATTCAGGATAGAATGTCGGATGATCAATTTCATGAACTCGTCTGAAAAGGAAGCATTCGATAATATGATATTTTGAAGCATATAATGTATCTGACACTTTACGAAACAAATCCATTTTACATTTTTATAACGGCTCCTGCGGGTTGCGGTAAATCCTATTTAATCAATATGGTAATTTGGAGCGAATTTACGATAGCAGAAGGGGTTCAGACTCATCGTTTTTAAATCTCTTAAAACTGGGCGCCAACGGGATAACGCGGCTTATAACATTTTAGGATTTACTTTACAGGCCGCTTTCGATTTACCGAAGAAAATTTTTCAACGATGCCAAATTTATCCGGCAGAACTACAAATGAATGCAGGGCACGATATAGGGATTTAGAGCTCATTATCAATGGTGAAATATCTATGGTGGGATTTAAAGCATTTCCAATGCTGGATCAACGATTGAAACAAATCATGGCAAATAAAAAACTATTCGGAGGACTAAGCGTTTTGGTCTTTGGAGGAATTTCAGGCAGTTGATGACAATGGGTCTATCAAACTCCCAAAACGTTCAGACATGTGTCAACTCAGCGGAACTGTACTTTGGGATTTGTTCCAGTTTTACGAGCTAGACGAAATTATGAGACAAGATGATTTGGCAATTTCTCGGTGCTTGAACAACATGGCGAATGGGACAATGACCGAAGAGGATATTAATTTGACGAAAAGTCATGTCGTGAATGATCTGTAACAAATTTCACAATCGGGCTATTCATGTGTTTCGTTCGAATAGGGAAGTGGACCAACTGAACGTTGAAAAAGTTTTAAATCGTATACGGAAAGTGCCATGGTCAAAGTGATTGATGGCTTATCGAAAGCCTGATCGAAATCGCCAAAACATTACCTTTTGCGTAAAGTTAATAAAATGAAACGAAGTGATACTGCAAATTTTGCCTCAGAACTTCAGCTAAAACTGTCGGCAAAATATATACTGTGTATAATTTAAACACATCCGATGTACTGGTGAATGGAGTGATGGGTATTCTGAGAAAGATTAAAAATTCGGAAAACATATAGGCGTTAAAAAATTTGGTAAGAGGAGATGAAAATGCAGAGAAGCTGACTCGTAAACCACATGTGCCTTATATAAAAAAAAAAAAAAAAAAAAAAAAAAAAAAAAAAAAAAAAAAAAAAAACATTCTTCTCTTTACACCGATAAAAAGGATATGAAAATTAATACGCACGTCAAACAAGAATAAGGAAATGACAGTGTGCAGATATCAGTTTCCTGTACAAGTAGCGGAATCGATCACCATTCATATATCTCAAGGGGCTACCTGGAAAATCTCGAGAGAGAGGACGAAAGCGGAAGTATTATACGTCGTAAAACAATTCTTACCACCCAAACCGCCTTTGGAAGACGATCGCTCGTTAAAGAACTCACTCAATTGAAGAAAATTCAGTCGTTCCAATATACAGTTTTTTGCATGAAAGTAATTATGGAGGGATATGATTCATGTATCAAAACATCCAACCGCTTCGAGCTTACTATAGAGATGTGATTGCGGACCCGGCGTTCATGCAAAGCGATTTAATTCTGGTGGCGGAAACTTTAACTTCTGAGGACTTTCAAATACCGGATTTTCCCTTGATAGAAAGATTAAACAGTTCTGAATAACAAAGAAAACATTCTGGAGTTATGATCTCTTTGAAAAAACGAACTGATTGATTAAAAAGTGAAATATTTCAAAACGAATTATAAAAGATGTAGCAATGGCCGTGGTCTACGTGCAAGATAAAGTTAGATTCGCTATTCTGTAGGTAAAACCGAACCTCAGTTCCGATCATATATTCGATGCCATTTTCGGATTTTGGAATACGACGAAGAACGTAAAACGATCTTGGCCGAAGATTTCAATATCCATTTGGATTCTTCGAAAGGAAGGCAATTCGCCATAGAACCTCAATAAATGAATCTCGAGTTGCAGACGAATCCCAAACACTTTACTACCAGAGGAGGTACGACGATGGATGGAATCTTTTCAAATCAAAAATCATGAGAATGGATGTGTACATGAGTAAGTATAGTTACCATTTTCCATTATGCAGAAGAATAGAATAGTTAACAGTCATCAACAAAACTTAAAAGGCGATAGTAAAGAAACCATGTCATTAGATACCACTTCTGATGGTAATGGGTAATCTATAATAGAAAATAAAATAATAATAATGATAATATTAATAATAAAAACGCCTTTTTGGACGTAATGTAAAATGTGTCTAATCAGATATTTTTTTATTTGTCTTTTATTGTTACTTCTTTTGTACACGCGGTCAAAGCATATAACAGGATTTCTTTCAATCAATTAATTCATTTTCAGTTTTTGTCATATTTGATGAGTTTGAACTTCATAATTTTCTTAAAACCTATTGAAACAATAGTGTTTCTCTATTACTGCGAATACACTGTTAGCAACTGAAAGCAGACATGCATTTCCTACCATGAAAACGTTATATTTATATTTAATGCGTGTTGAATATATTTCCAGCTCAGTAAGCTTTGCAAAAATCATATTCGTGAAGAATGTATTGTACAGTAATTTATACGTTGAATGAAGACAAATATTAAATAATGCTTTGATAAGCACAATTGATTATCATTACAAGTGAAAACATTTCTTTGATGATCTTCGATTGAAAGAAGAAATTAAAATTTTGTCAATTCTCTTAAAATTTCGATCTTTGAAAGGTCGCCCCCCCAGGTGAAATTAGAAAAAGGGAATGGGAATTTAGTGGTCAATGGTGCTGTTTTTTAAACAGTTCACACGAGTTCGAATTCTGACAGAGATTAGTGGCCCCCTTTTTAAATGGGGTAGGGTTCCAGTTATAAACAACTTCGTTTCTTTTCAACGTTTTTCCTTGTTCAGAAATTCAAATTGTCTCTTTTAGCGTTTTTTCTTATTCAAAAATTCAACATTTTCACCTAATATCTATGAATACTTTTTTTCAGAAGAAAATTTCTGCCGCCCAACCGGGACAGTGGTTAACGAGGCTGATTGCCGTACTGAAGATCCCGGGTTCGATTTCGGAGAAGGTATGGATGTTTGTAAATGTATAGTATCTGTGCAGCATGGGGCGTACTCTAAATATGCGACGAGCCGAAAGTTCTCTCGAGAGGTTGATGGTAGGAAAAGAGGGGCGGGATACTCTCTGACCCGCACCCCCGTAGTGCTCCCATTAAAATTGGGGGCGGAGCTGCGCAAAGTCGTACTCTCAGCTGTATGGTGCTGCGGTCTTTGACTCCTTACACGCAGAATTTCGAGGGCTTGTTCTAATGTTACTATCAAACAAGTGTGATAAATCACAACAACACACAAAACATTTCTGTCTGTTAAACTATGAAAACATTTGCTCTCTGTGTATTTGAATTCAATTTATATTCAACCGCAGGAATTTCTCTACTATTAAAAATTATTACTTGTTCTTATACGAAATAAGAGGTTTCTTAGCTTTTACTAAAATTTACCACTTTCAGTAATTTTTTGCAAATTTCTTATCTCATGAAATTCAGATGTATGTGCTCATTATTCCGACATTTATTTAAAAATTGTTTTAACAGTACTATATTTTTAACTCCATAAACTCAAATTTTTACGTTTAAATAGTTTTACAAAGAATAAGTTTAGAACACAATTAAGCGCAATTTCTATTTTTATTAGTTATTTTTCCTTTGTATGAAACTATACGTTACAGATTAACTGGTTTATGTTTCCATTAATCTTATCGAAATTTTGTAAATAAGGCAAATAAGTCGTATATTCTTCCTTCTTATCTATTATCAAATTTTGTATACATATTTGAAGTGTTAATGAGATATAAATGTACTTACTGAAACCGATCTAATGATCATTTGGCTGCATTTGCGGACATAGGAACCAAACTTACTATAAAATGAAATCCTCAAAACTGAAATTATGAGGACTTGATTAATTTAATTTAAGTGATTGATATTTGATTGAATTAATTTGGTAAAATCAATTTGATTTTTTAAATCATCTGTCCATATCATGAATTTGAACAAACGCTGAAACACAGAAACGTCACGAATTTTAACAAACGAGTGGAACGACAGATGGACGGGCATTTATCAGTTTTTCTTGGCGCAATATTGTCTTGGATTTTATAATCTCCTGACATTTTGGAAAACTTCGTTAAGCAAAAATATTCAAAACTTCAAAAATATACGATATCATTGAAAATAATGTATTAATGTTTGGTTGAAGACGTCATTTTTCAAAATGGCAGGAGATTGTGAATAAATACATTTATTACGAATATAAAATGCTAAAGTAAGGTTAAATTATTACTTTTGTAGTAAAGGAATACAATAAAAGCACCGCTTTAAAAGCATCATGGCAACATATATAAGATTAAAATATTACTTCAATTGAAGCACTTTAAATAAGAGAATTTCAAGGACAGAAATTTAAAATAAATTTGCTCTGACTCTTGCAATAATTTATAAATGAACCTTCGATTTCGAAAGCCAGATTGGCCAAAAATAAAGTCTCAAAGGAGAATTACTAGATTCCTTAGGAATACAATAAAAGCACCGCTTTGAAAGCATCGTGCCAACATTTATAAGATTAAAATATTACTTGAATTGAAACACTTCAAATACAAAAATTTCAAATACAGAAATTTAAAATAAATTCCCTCTGGCCCTTGCAAGAATTTATGAATGAACCTCTGATTTTGAAAGCCAGATTGGTCAAAATAAAGTCTCAAAGAAGAATTACTAGATTCCGATACCAATAATTGCTGGTACTTACCAGTAATGGCATTAATGGATAAATTAGAAGCCATTGCAAATTTCGAGTATATCCAAATACGCAGTAATATCCACAAATCCACAATACAACGAACTGTAAAAGCTGCGGGTACGTATAACAAAATAAAATTTCTAAAAATAACGCGGTAATGCACAAATATTCTATAACCAATCAGCGAGTCAATAAACTAACCAATTAAAAGCAATCATAAGCAGATCACATGACACGGCAATACTGATTACATCATCAACAGCATTAAAATTATTTAATTAATCATAAATAACAAAATCTGTTTTTCAAACAAAAATGCAAAATTAAATCGTATTTTAATATTTAACAGCCATAAATAATATTTAGAATACAAGACTTTTAAATATTAAAACGCAAAATTTATTTATATTAAAAGGCGTTATTTAAAAAATAAAATGACATAATTTATTATATCATCCACTACATAAAATTGTTTAAAATATCATAAATTTAGACGCACGGGGCAGTGTGTCAGCCAAGTTCGGAACAGACGGGAAAGAAAACAGCGAGGCACTGGATATGTGTATCTTACACGAACAATTTCCAACTATTTTCGACTCCTCCATTACTCAAAATCTATTAGGTCTACAAACTTACAATTTTGTTATGTCTAATAGAGCTCCCTTGAACACCTAAGATACCAAATTTTATTAATCTAGCTCTTATAGTTAGGGAATTATTAAGGCCTGAAAAGCGTCATTTTTATCACTGACTGCCTGACTCACTCATCAAAAACCTAGACCACTTCTAAATGACTTAGATACTTGAAATTTGGCATGAAGGTAGATCATCAGGAATATACAAAGGAAAAACTCTAAAACTTCAAAAAACGATTATTATCGTGTTTAAACCTAATAATACTCAAAACGAGCATTTGACAATGTCTCTAATAGATGGTGTTGCACCGATCGCCGGTTTCCGTGCCCCTCAGATGCTAATCAACTTTGCCGAAAGTAAAGAATAAAAACCTGTTTATAATAGATGAAATGTTAGCGCAGAGACTGAGTGCAGGACCGGCTCTTTTTATTTTGGTAGGGGTCTTGGGCCTAACTACAGCAATATCGCGAAAAAAAAATTAAACAGCTTTCAAATCATAAAAACGTTGCCGTTCAGTAACTCAAATTTAACAGAACAGAAGCCAGATGCAATGCAACAATAGAAAATAAATAAAGAAACATGAATGACTTTAAAATAAGATTTGAACATTTTGTAAGGTTTATCCTAAGTTTATTAACAGTTATTGTAAGTTTTGTATCTTTCCTACATTATTCTAATTTCACCTTACAATTTCCTGCCAGAAAATAAATTCAGAAACGCAGTTAATGCAAATGAGAAAGAGTACTATTTAAGTCGTTACTTCACCGACTTCGAGAGAGAGAGAGTCTTATTCCCAGACGAGCGCGCGTTTGCTTCTTGGCTACGTCTCTCTTAGCTATTGCTACGCTCGGCCATACCTTAGGCCCTTGCTTGGCTTCGCCGATTTAATTAATACTTAGGGGCCAACTAGTTAGATCTCTGATAACTTCGGCTATACCTTTTAAACAGCTTAGTTAAGCTAATTTTAGTTTAAATTATTATTATTTTAAGTTTTAGCCCGAGTGGAGGCTTTGTGTAAAGTTCCAAGTAGGAACTGACTGTAAATATACTGAAAAATAAAGGTTTGTAAACCCTTTTTCAGTCTTACGTGTTCTGTTTACACACTCAAGCGATTATTCGCTTGTTAGTGTTCGTGAGGTTCTAAGTTAGAACTTTAGGATTAAAGAGTAAAACCCCACATTTGGCGCCCGAAATTGTTCTTAACGAACCACGCCGCTGGGTAATGAAGATTTCTCGTTGACCTCCTCCACCTTTCAGTTTCCACAGGCACAATCAAACCCGATGGAGGGATTTGGATTCATCTTGGAATCAGTGAGAGCGTAGATGAAGCCAACAGCAACGTTTGACGGCAAAGGATCCGTAAGGACCTTTCTGGAACAGCTAGAGTTACACTTCACGTTATATCCTGTGAATCAGAAACAGAGAATAATCATCGTTACGACGAATTTAAAAGGTCAAGCCCTCAACTGGAACAAGAATATTGGCAAGAATTTGTTGGGGGATCCAGCATCCGAAACTTATACATGGGAGAATTATAAAAATTCGCTGTTGAAAGCATTTCCAGTTGTAAAAGACCGCGCAAGACTCTAATCTGAATTATTCAGTAAATATCAAACTAATGTGGACGAATTAACAGATTTCATCTTAAGGAAAATTCACATTGTGAAATTATATGGGAAAAAGCCCAACAATGAAATCATTGAAATAATTTTGCCGCGGTTGCTTCCGTCAATTCAAGATTTTCTTAAAGTTAGAAATCCGCAAACGCTGGAAAGGGTATTTGAACTATCTACTAAATTTCAGAGTAGGCGAACGGCAGAAAATGCGCGTGCGAAGAATTGTACGCAGTATTCAAGGTTTCACACTCAAACGAAACCTCAAGCTCAGCAGAATTCCTATCGACAAGAGGGGAAGGTAGGAAAGCGGGATAGAAGGAAAGCCGGTCAGACCAAAGCGTGGGGAAATAAAAAGCAGTTGGACAAAGGGGGTTAAAAATATTTAAACTAATCAGGGTGACTAGGAAGAGGGTGAAGTCACCGTGTGAGAAGGAAAATTCCTCAAAAATCAAGCTGAATACGGTAGTCGTCCAAAATTTGACCTCACCAGAAAATCCAAATACTACTAAACGACGTCCCTATGACCGCCTTACTGGATACCGGGGCTCAATGCAGCTTCCCGTCGCAGGATTTTTTTTTAAAACATTTTCGTCGCTGCAGACTGTTTAAGACAACGGGACAACGCGTGATTGCTGCTTAAGGTAAACAGTATGTCTGCTTAGAAAAAGTGGGGCTGCATGTTCAAATAAAAAACGAGGTCCAGAAAATAAACTTTCTCGTGGTAAAGAATTTGCTAACCGCAGTCATATTGGGGGTTGATTTCTTACGCGCAGCTAGCGCAAAAATTAATTTTAAAGATTCTACAGATTACAGGTCAAGATGAATAAAGTGGAAGTTGAACAAGACAAAATGCCAGACCTTGAGCTGAATCACGTCGAAGAAGGAGAAAAAAAAACAAAATTCGAGCGTTGGTAAGAAAGTTTTCTCAACTATTTAATGAAAAACCTGGCTTCTGCCAGATTGTATCTCACGCTGTCGACACTGATAATGAGCCCCTAGTTCGATCTAAGCTGTACAGGTATGACCGTGTGAAGGAAGGTATTCTCGAGCAACACATTAAGAAAAAGTTCGAGGATAAAATAATTACGCCAAGCACCAGCCCATATGCTAGTCCTGTAGTTTTATGTAGAAAGAAGAATGGACTGCCACCCACAGATCGGAACGCATGGAGATTCGCTATTGATTACCGAAAATTAAATAGCATAACGAAATACCCCCCATATCCCCTCCCGATAATAGATGAATTATAAGAAAACTTCGGTCAACTAAATATATGACAACCTTAGACCTGACGTCAGGACATTTTCAAATTGCAGTAAAACCCGAGGATGTCGGAAAGACAGCGTTTATCACAAAGTCAGGCGCATATGCCTTTTTGAGAATGCCGTTTGGCTTAAGCAGAGCTCCGGCTACATTTAAAAAAGTTATGGGTATTGCTTTAAGGCCAGTTTTAGGAAAAAGTACTGTCATTTATCTCGATGATATTATTGTAAAAAGCGAAACCCTAAAAGAACACAGTAAACGTTTAGAGGAAATGTTTACATTATTACATGAAGAGGGCCTTAAAATTAATCCTAAAAAAGTGCAAATTTGCCGCCAAGGAGTTGAGGTATCTCGGCTATAAAATCTCGAAAAAGGTATAGAAACAGAGAATTCGAAAATTTTAGCGATCAAAAGTTATCCACCGCCAGATGCGGCTAAGAAGTTATCGTCCTTCTTGGGGATGTGTTCCTATTATAGAGTATTCTTTAAAGATTTTGCTAAAACAGTTGAACCTTTGTTGGTGCTTAAACGAAATAAGACCAGGTTCACATGGACAGCGGAAGCAAACACGGCGTTTGAGGAAATAAAACACGCCTTAATTAATGCCCCTGTTCTTAAATTCCCGGAAAGGGATCAAAATTTAGAGATTGCAGCAGATCCATCAGACTACGCAGTTGGCGCAGTTCTTTCTCAAAATGGGCAACCCATAGCTTTTTTTAGCAAGGCGCTTAATCAAATTGAGCGAAATCATACTGCAACTGAGCGGGAAACTCTCGCAGTCCTACTATCGGTGCAAAAATTTGGAGTTTTCTTTGGGAGTGTCCCAATAACTGTGTATTCAGATCACGCGGCAGTTGGTCGGTTATACTCCGCAAAAAATCTTTCGCCTCGGCTAATACGTTGGACACTAAAACTGCAAGAGTTTAACTTAATTACAAAACACACGCCCGGGAAAGAAAATGTAGTTGCAGATACCCTTTCAAGGATTAAGATCGATGAAGATGGAAATACAATTAAATGTACGATGCCAAATGCGAAAATAATTGAATCCCGGGAAACAATAATCGCCGAGTTAAAAACGGACCAAGAATTTAAAGATATTTATGCTTACATGGAAGATCCCGAAAATTTTGAACATGTAGACTTAGCGGCTATTCGCAATAGAGCGGCCCATTATGAAATTATAGATAAATTACTCTTTTACACGAAAACAACCAACGATAATCAAGAATTGCGGCCGGTAGTCCCAATGAGTCTAAGTTTAAGTATTCTAGAGGAGCTCCATGACACGAAATTAGGAGCTCACCTTGATGTTAGGAAAACCCTTCAAAGGGTCCGCGAAGCGGTATATTTTCCGCAGTTGTACAAAGTCGTGAAGGCGTGTGTCAGGTCATGCCACTTGTGTCAATTAATTAACGACATTAATTACAACCCGGCCGTGTACTTAAATAGTATAAAAACCACTTTCCCAAATGAATTGGTTGGCATTGACTTGCTTGGTCCCTACCTTAGGACAAATATTAATAAAAACAGATACTTGTTAAATATCGTGGATCATTTCTCAAAATGCGTAGAAATAATTCCCCTTAAACGGGATTCAGCAGAAATAGTAGCAGATTAATTTCTAAATAAATATATTTTAAAATACGGAGCCCCAGTAAAAATAATATCAGATAATGGTAGGCAATTCGTAAGGAATTTATTTGAAAACCTGTGCACAGGCTTTGGCATACACCATCTAAAAGTGGTACCTTATAGACCGCAATCAAATATTACGGAACGCGCAAATAAAAATACAGTTAAAATTATTTGGGGATATGTTAAGAATTATCATGACCGTTGGGACAGCTACATCAATGAATTAGGCTTTGCCTTGAAAACAGCAAAGCATGACACTACAAAATACCCCGCAGAATTGTTCCTAGGAAGAAAAATTTTAACGCCTCTGGATAAGCTATTTTTCGTTAAACAAAGACAGAAAGAGTTTAAATTGAATGATATTCAGAAAATTATTAATTAGGCCATTAAAAATTTCGATGCGGCGAGGTCGAAACAAAAGCTGTACTATGATAAAAAGAGACGCGACGTAGAATATACCATAGGCCAGAAAGTGCTAAAATTAAAGCACTCCTTGTTATCTGCACCCGAAAATAGTGTAGCTAAATTTGAGCCCAGGTTTAAAGGCCTGTATATAATACAGGAGATAAAATTTTCAACGGTTTACTTAAAAGCAGAAAATGGACAACAATCTATCGTGAACATCGATCAACTTAAACCCTATTATAGTCGTGGATTTTCTAATCTTAAAAGATTTATTGCAGGCTCCTGAACAGTGCCAAGAATATTAGTTTCATCGTCGCGAAACAAGGATCCCCCAGCAACGAAAAGAAAGGCCGCTAACACTGAAGAAGGCACAGCGAAACGAAGGCAACTTCAACAAGATCCAAGCTCCGCCAGAACGTGGAGTACTAAACAGGTAAAAGTTCCCCTTCAACAAAAGCCAGGGTGTTAAAATTTTATCAACTTTTTGGTATTAAAATTTTAGATCATTAAATAGATAAGTGAAAAATCCCTTACCTTCTAAAGGGCTGCCCTGGAACTGCTTGTCTTCCTTTCTATTTCCGTTAGTCTAAGCTGAAATTCTAATCACTGCGGAACACTACTATGAATTTTTTCAGAAATTTTAATTAGCATGTGAAAGATATTTACATAATATTTACAGGTTACAATCATTACAAGCATTATGTTTCAAATATATACGGAGACGGCCTATCGATTCAACTTATATTAGACGCGTCACACGTTCAACTAACTACGTTTTGTCTTTTTCCGCCAGAGGGCGTTCATGGGAGCTGAGTTATTTGTAAACAAATGTGACACAGGGCCTATGGGACAGCGGAAAAGGCGCTTGCAAGATAAGCAAAGAAAACGGCAAACTACAAAACCCAAGCCACAAAAAGATATGACAAGAATATGCCAGACGAAAGCAAGTATGAAAAGAAAGCAACCCAACGACGCGAAGTCTATTCCTTTTCAGGAACCCAGAAGAACTAAGAGGTTTTTTAAAGATTCAGAAACAAGGTCGGCAAGGTACAAGCCAAAGAGAAAACTGGAGTTCCAAAATCCTCAACCGACAAGGAAAGCTCCCCGTTTCAACCGCCGAGGAATGACAAGAGAAGAATGCCCAGAATCGAATACCAGCCGCCCGAGACGACTTAGAGTCCGAAATCTGGCAGCTCCAACATTTCAAGAGTTCTGCGCCAAGAGAATGCAGGAGTATAGAAGCTAAAAAGATAAGGGGAAGTTTTCTTTGTTTTCTATTTTGTATTGAAAGTTCGATTTATATCATGTGTTTAGAGTTGCTAAATACTGTTTAAAACAAGAAACTGAATTCGCAGGTTTGCGAGAACGTATTTGTAACTATCTGTTAAACAGAAAAGAAATTGAATTCGCAAGTTGGCGAAAATTTATTTTGTAAATACTTTCTTTTAGAATTCTCAAGTTCCGAGACACTAATTTCTGAATATGTTTGTCGAAAGACTTCAATTGTGTTAACTTAAAGATTGTAGCCAAGCTTTGTGAATTTTGTATAGCAACTATAACGAATGATGTTAAATGAATTTTAAAGTATTAAGTGTTAAAATGTTCTATTGAATGGGAAATACTAATGTTAGCTTTTAAACTATTGTAAACTGATACATATGTAAGTTTTGGTCAAGCATGACTCAAAAATATCTTTGCGTAAAAGATGAATTGAATGAAAGTATAGATTGAATATGCTTAAAGTTAGGCTCTCCAGGCTTCACTTAAGAATTTTAAAATTTAAGCTTTATTTTAGGACATTAGGTCCAGTTTTGTGTTTAAGGAGTTTTCTAAGGTCTGGAAAGTCGAGTTTAGAACAAATCGTAGCGGTTGGATAGTGGTAGTATGTTCTTGCGGAATTACAACATAAAAACCTCGTCTCACTCAATTTCTGGAGAGCATGGGGGGAAGAAGAATTAAAGTTTCGTGTGACTGAAAATGTTTGAGGGCCAAACTAATTGCAAGAAAGAGTAATTATAACACTTCGAAACTGTTATGAAAAGAACTAATACTTTTTTCTTCCAAAGGACTGGAAGGTGAAGACTGACGTCTGAATGAAAGAAAAGACGAAGTAGATGAATGTAAAACCTGTTCAAATTGTGAATCTGTATTTTCTTAGTTTTAATCTAGCTTTCGATATTTGTGTAAAGTTGTCCCTAAGCAGGAAAAGTTTTAATGAGGGAATTCATTTCTAGAAGTTTAAAATTTTGATATTAAAGACTTCTTGTCTAGAATTTAAACTCTTAAACAAGGTCGTTTAAAACATTATTCATCGAGTAGTTAAATTCTGGTGGGGAAAGATTGTAAGGTTTTAGTTTAAACTAACAAAGTTTTATGTTAATTTATCTTTCCTATGAGCTCTTATTTCAATTTCCCGTTAGAATGAGCTCGCGTTTCAGCTTTATGCTAATTTGAGTTGGAGCCAAGTTTTGTATTTAAAAGGTTAACAAGGAACTTCTTAGTGTGAGAGAGCTTTTAGTCTCAGATCACTGCGGCTCTGTTCGATGTTCACCTGAGTAGCTAGTATTAGCTGAGTAGCTAAATCTTGCTACGCACCATTGATAGTTAAGCATAGAGGCCAACCTCGCGTTTATAGCTCTGAGTGCAACGACTTCTTAATTTTCTACTTAACTTTATTTTAAATTATTTGATTGTTCAGTTTAGACCCAAGTGCGGTCATTATTTTCTGTTATCCCTTCCGAGTGGGGAAGTGGCTGTAATTAGTAGTTTAATAAAAGGGTAACTTTAAAACCCTCCTTGCGTGCAGTTATTCTACCACTTCCACTGAACATAGCTGCATTCAGCTCCCTGTTCAAGATCAGGACATTAACACGGTTAAGACCATGTTCGCCAAAAGTATGCACAGAACACTCAGTCCTGACAAGATGTACACCAGAATTTATCATAAGTTCATTAACAGTTATTTTAAGTTTTGTATCTTTCCTATCTTATTCTAATTTTAGCTCATAATTTCCTGCCAGAATGTAAATTCAGAAACGCAGTTAATTCAAATCAGAAAGAGTCGTCGTTAAAGTCGTTACTTCACCGACTTCGAGAGAGAGAGAGTCTTATTCTTTGACGAGCGCGCGTTTGCCTCTTGGCTACGTCTCTCTTAGCTATTGCTACGCTCGGCCATACCTTAGGCCCTTGCTTGGCTTCGCCGATTTAATTAATACTTAGAGGCCAACTAGTTAGATCTCTGATAGCTTCGGCTATACCTTTTAAATAGCTTAGTTAAGCTAATTTTAGTTTAAATTATTATTATTTTAAGTTCTAGCCCGAGTGGAGGCTTTGTGTAAAGTTCCAAGTAGGAACTGACTGTAAATATACTGAAAAATAAAGGTTTGTAAACCCTTTTTAAGTCTTACGTGTTCTGTTTACACACTTAAGCGATTATTCGCTTGTTAGTGTTCGTAGGGTTCTAAGTTAGACTTTAGGATTAAATAGTAAAACCCCACAATTTATATTGTTTAATAATTAAAAATATCTGTTTAAACTTATTGTTCCCATTTTACTTTCCTTTAAAAGTCTAATACATCAAAAAACTATATTATGAGGTTAATCAAGAAACCGTAAAGGGCTGTACAACAACAACAACAAGAAAAAAAATCCAGTGATAAATAAATAGGCCACTAACACATATCAGGCAAAGAAAGAAACTATCATTTACTGGTGAAAACGACGTAATAAATAAACTAGCGGATAAACTGTAAGACCAGTTGGAGGCAGAAAACGTTGTCAAATGAGTTCTTCAGCATTGTAAAAATATATTAAACAATTACTTTAAGTTATTCGAGGGACTCAAAAACAAAATACATATTATAGTTGAAAAACTTGAGAGTATCTTTGCAGATACACACATAAATGATAAATTTACCATTCTTGGAGGGGGAATCTAGACATTCCAAGAGCACGACCCAACAAGTACCCAAGAGCCCTAGTGCTATGGAAGGTTATACAAAGTACTTGATGCAGAAGAAACCCATTGCAAAAAATGAAGAGGGTCGAGCTAACATATTTTATTTACAGAACAAACACAGATAAAATAACATGTCTTGTGATCTAAGTTATGTCTCTTAGATGAACAGTTTATAAAATTTTTGATTTCATTTTCATAAAAAGAAACCAATTAAAAAAAAAAAAAAAAAAAAAAAAAAAAAACTGAAGGTCAATCATTTGTCTAGACGCTTTTTCATTTAAGCGTCTTAATAGAAACATAACCTTTAATTTAGATTTTCAATAATTAATGATATCATAACAACAACATAAATGTGAAAAAGAGGCCAAGATCAGGAGAACGACGTTTAGTGTAGTCGGTGTCACCGACAAAAGAGTTGAGATCTAACGGAGGACAACTTCCACAGCCAGTTCCTTTAATCATAGGTGTAGGGATGCTCAACTTTCTTCAATTCATTTATAAAACAATTAATTACTTTCTTTGATACCGCATTTCTAATTCGGCACATTAATTTCTAATTGGAGAAGTCAAATTACCGAATTTCTAACTTGGCAAGTTAATTTCTAATTTTCTAAGTCAAATTTTTTTAACGTAATTTATTGACAATTAAAACTTGCCAAGTTATAAAACCGATATCAAAGAAAGTACTAAATGGTTTTTAAAATGAATTGAAGAAAGTCGTACATTCCTATAGCTATGATTAAAGGAACTGCTATGGAACTTGTAATACGTTAGATCTTGATTCTTTTGTGGTGACACGGACTACACCGAACATCGTTTCTCCTGAATTCGGCCCTCTTTCAGTCATTAAGAAATAAATGGGAAAAAATATAATAAAACCAATATTTCAAATAAAAATGCAAAATTAAATTGATTTTCAATATTTAACAGCCATAAATCATTTTTAAAACACAGAATTTACACATATTAAAACGCATTACTTTAAAAATAAAATGACGTAAAACTCCACAGCGGGCGAATTATAGGTTACCATAAATAAATGTTCCAGCAGTGGGTGCCATCGTGTCAATAAATGCGCCAAGAAAAATCAGCAAATACCCATACGTCCGTCTACCATAAGTAGCACCCAACTCGAGAAACGACTTGACGAAAGCGCTAATGATCTTTCAGAATTGCTTGACAAACGACTCCTGGGTATTATTCCGTTAGAGCGGCGTCAGTTAAAAATGAAAAAAATGAGAAGAAAACAGTGCTACAACAACACGCCAAATTTTGTGACTCGAGATTTCCAGTTTTCGTTTGTAATATTATCAGACATTATTTGTTTTGCCATATTTCGCAATTTCTTAAGTAGGATGGACTACACAATTTGGAAATTACCTAATGACGAAGAGGCTGCCATAAGATTCCTTCAGGACAAAGGAATAATTCATAGCAATTGACTTTGTTCTCAAAATCATTCGATGAAGTTAACTTTTGAATCAAACAAAGCTCCTATATGGCGTTGTTATGTAAGTTCTTGCTGTGAAAAAAAGAATTGAGAATCAAAACATGGTTTGAAGGCTCGCGTCTTTCTTTCCTCAGCACCGTTCGTTTTATCTATCTGCGGTGTCAGGAATTGACATCGAGTGAATTTTGACAACTTCAGTTAGAAATCAGCCATAATAGGACAGTAGATTAGAATAACTACTTAAGGGAAGTATATGCAAATAGTTTGATGTCTCGTAAAAGAAATAAAATCGGCGGAGCCAACAAAATCGTGAAAATCGGCAAAAGTCTTTTCACAAAAAGAAAAAACAACATTGGATATATTCTTCTGAAACAATGAGTATTCGAGGGTTTATGCCGGCAAAGCAAAGAATGTTTTTTGGTCGCCGTTCCCGATCGTTGTGCTACAACATTGATGACGACTATTCAAGAAAGCATAGCAGATGGCAGCATAATATTTTCAGACTGTTAGAAAGGATATAAGAAAGAGAAATTAAGAAATGCATAACATTTCACTGAGAATCATAGTCATAATTTTGGAACTGATATCGTACTCAAACTGTGGATCGACTGTGGCGCAGTGCTAAACGGAGAAATAAATTTCAGCGGGGCATTGCTCGCCACCATTTAGAGTCATATTTAATAGAATTTATGTGGTGTCGGTTATATTCAAAAACTCAAATTTTAGCTATATTATTGAATGATATTTGTAATTTTATGTCACCTGGTTTAGATTGAATTTCCTTTTGTTTTATTATTTTTTTATTTATGTGTAGAATATTCTTTATGCCACCTGTTTAGATTAAATTTTGTTTTGTTTTACTATTTTTTATATATATATAGAATACTCAAAAAGTAAAAAAGAAAAAAAAAGTAGCGCATTTTTAATGGACTCCACTTTAACGGAATAGTACCGACTCCTGACATGAACTATGTCAGAAATTAGTTGAAGTGGATGCGTAGTGCATCTTTGACGCATGTGACGTTTTTAAATAATTTGTATCACTCAAAAAATCTCTTACTAATAAAGCGTCTTGGAATCTCAAAGGATTCTTGCAACATTTCAAATGTTTTTGTAGCAACCATTTAGTTGCGAAAATAAAAATTAGTATATATCAAGTCAAGATGACCACTGGTATATATCGCGAAGCGCGACGTCGCCACTTTCTACAAATAAAAATGAATGCATGTTTTGTGCTTTTAAATTTCGCATTTTGGGAAATAAAGTAAAAATTCTTTATTCATTAAAAACGAGCTCAAAATATCTTATAAATAAAACGTCGTCTGCAAAGGTTTCTTACAACATTTCAAATGTTTCTGCAACAGAAATTCAATTGAAAAAACAAAAATTAATGCTTGTTTTTTTGTTTAATTAAATTTACATTTACGGAAATTACTAACGTAAAAATTCTTTATTAAAATGAGTTCATCTGCAAATGTTTAAAAGAAATGAAATATAAATTTCCGCCAGATATTGTTCAAAGTAGTCGCAACTTCTAATTTAAAAACAAAAGTAAGAAAGAAACGCTGCTGAAGCATTTATTTGCGCATGTATATTTTAAATTAATAATTTCCAGTACTTTTAACAGCAATTAACTAAATAAAATATGGTTGAATTTTAAGAACTGGTTTATGAATTTGCAGTCTGCTAAAAGCTAAGCCAACGCATAGAACTTGTTTTTGGGGAGGGGTGAGGGTGATTTAATTCTTAACTAGTTATTATCTGAGCTACTACCTTTTCGATGCATTTTTACCGTGTGAGAAAAAATCAACATTGGTATTCAGCGTGAAAGTGTTAATTGTTGATAAACATTGCAAGTGCATAATGCTATGAAATACCTTTTTTTTAAATTTAAAAAATAGATAAATTTCAATTTTAGTTTATGGCAATGGTTTTAAAATTCAATTAAACATAGATTAATATTATTTCAGATCTTTTCCTGTTACATTTTCATCATCGAAGTTACAATCGTATTCTACGTCAACGAAATGTCTGGGTATGCTTATGAAATCTGTGATTCAAAAGTGCAGTGCCAGCATCAGTTGTCCGACCGTTGCCTATGCGGATTTTCAAAGGAAGATCTACGTCAAAAGTATTTGGATCCTACATTAATTTTTATCAAAGGTGTTGATGACAACAGAGTCGTACATTTCATTCAACCAAAATTCGAACCTATGATATCAGAATACAGATCGCAGTATAAATGGCCAAGCAAAAAGTTCTGTTTAGAGCCTTACATTTCTCCAAATGAATACATTCAATGGAAATCAAAAGACGACTATGATACTCAATTTCAGAAAGCTAAACCAACAGAAAAACCTGCGGAATAGAACAAAGGACTGGCTGAACAAATATTTGAAAGTAATATTCCACCCCATGATGAATAACAAGAAACGATTCAAGTAGAGCATTAAAGGGGCTCATATCATTTGACATGCATTATATTCTTAAATTCAATGTAAAATGCGAGTACTAGAATGTTTCTTTTATTTAGCAGAAAACTATTAGGAGATTTATAAGAGTCAAGATTTGTTTTGCGTTTGTTTTCTTAGCGTTATCTACTTTAGGGATGCAGTCGCGGATGGTAGGGAAACGTTAACAGTTCACACTCATACCAGTAGTTGATACCGTGCCAAAGTTTTCTGCATGTAGATTCTTATGAAATCGCTGAGACTAGAACTCGGCCAAATTAATAGCTTTCATCGGTCTCTTCATTGAATCTTCAGAGGAAGAACATCACTGATTAGTTTAATTAGATTATATGGTCTATATTATCATCTGAACTATGTGTTGAAACTCATAAAGAATTTAACTTCTTAAAATGTTATATTCATAGATAAGTGAAGGAACACTAATATAATGAGGTTACAACGTATTGTTGAATTTGGGAGTTTCTAAATTAGTACAATTATTATGAAAACAGTTGAGAGATTGCATCAGATTACTATGAGAACGAGCAGCTATGAGATTTTATCAGATTCTGTTGGCGACAGGGTTCCTTGCAGCTTGTTTGTTGTAAGCTGAGCAAGCGAATTCATTAGGCAAGAACTCATTTCTGTTCTTTATGGGTAATAAGCAAGAGGAAATTTATGACTTGTTTTCTTCTCACTGTGGAATTTTTTCATTGGCTAAGACGTTTAACTGTTTGCTTAACCTATAAACCTCATTGCGCATATTGGAGACCACTATAGGGAGTTATTGTGATTGTTGCGGCAACCATTTTTCTGAAGTGCCATCTTAATGGCTTCAGATGCCCCAGCTGAAAATATTTTATTGACTTATCTTCGCCAATGGTTTTTGCCTCAACTTAGCTTTTCGCTCGGCACTGCTGGAGACAAGAGGCGATGCTGGGTGTTGTTACGAGGTCTGCGGAACCTATATTCCGAGTTTATGAGGAATACTGATTATCCTTGCCTTGGTCTCTTGTGACAAGAAGCTAAGCAGTCATCCACCGCATATGCAGATTACCTCTTTCGTTTCTTTCAGTTTATAAACAAAAGCAGCTCAGGTTATCATGAAACAATTATCGATAAAGCGAATGTTAATTTCAAGTTAACGTTTCGATCATTTCTGTGTGCTTCCGTTTCTTCTCATCATGGCCAGACATCAATCAGGATCCTACTTAGAGCAAACCTCTCTATATATTATTATTATCATGTGGCGTCACCAGGATCACCGTTCATCAGAAAGTCACACCAAAAACTAATCACCCGGATAACTACTATGGCATGTCTTTGCCCCACCTATGAAATTATATTTTAAGAAGCCGAATTCTTAATGAGTTTCAACGATGGTGTTCGAGAGTAGGATTTTAAAAATTATTTTACAGTGTATGAAGCTGAGAAGGAATAAGCGGAAAGAAATTGTTTACAACATTAGCTTACTAATAGATTAACATTCGTTAGTATAAGAAATTTGAAGCATTCGTCTCTACGTGGAGTACGGGTAAGAATTAAAATATCTTATACACTATATAGCAATAAATATTTCAAAATCTGTGGCAGAAAAGAAAAGCAAAATTTATTCATATTCAATAGTTGGTGGAGTCTACACGAGCAACATTTAGAACCTCAACCCTCTGGGAAATGTTTTCCACAAATTTCTGTATGACGTTCATTCACACAAGAACGCAGGAGGCGTTCTCTAGGCAGACACCAGACCCAGACATTGCCATCCGAATGGTAGACGGTGAACCTTGATTCGTTGCTTCATAGAACCCGCTTCCACTAATCTACGATTTACTTACGAGTAGTATTTACAAAACAACCTCCCGAATGCCTATCGGAATGTCTGGAGTATGTAGGCCATCGGTTGGATGCGATTCTTCCGAATTTCTGCGGACAGCACTCGTCGGTCTCTATCTCCCAGTTTCGTGGGTCTGCGGACGTGGGGCACATTCCGACAATCACCGCTCACCTTCCATATCAGAATCACATAGGCCAATGTTGATTTTCGGCGAGTCAGCTCGCTAGATACGTTCCTTAAGAACTGGTCATTTCTGTGATACTCGACGACGACACGTTTCTCGAAATCAAATAATACTGCACTTCGTGGCATCTTGCATGCGACTAATGCGAATGTTGTTTCCTGAACGCTATTTAATGGCGGAGGACGTGACGTATATCATGACCGGAGATTCTGGCATTTGAATGAGTGTCCAAATACTTAATGGTACATAGTGTATAATGAAGTTGTTGATAGAGCAGAAAAATTATCTATCGCCATTGAGTGATTGTGATATTGTGATATTTGATTGAGAATTTGATACTGTTGAAACGTGGAGAGTAAAATTTACTGAAATCAAAACTAAGTTCGTCAAACTTAATTTTTAACATATCTATGGTTACGAATGATAATTTCCCTTAACTGAAATTAGATATGAAGGGATTTGACTTTAGCGAAACTGGGTCTTATTTTAAGGACAATTCTCCCATATTCATGTAGATAAGTGCATAAGAGAAGAAAATAAGTTTCAGCATCTTCTATCTTCTTTAAAATTAAAACGCAGATTTAGACAGATTGTAGAAAGTTATCCACCACTAAAGACTATAATGTCTTATTTAAGTTCTTTAACCAGTTATTTCATGTTAAAACCATTTTCCTATCTTCATTTCTCTTTTCATCATTTTTTTCATTATCTTTCTCATTCCTGTCAGATTGCAAATTTCTAACTCGCGTAATTCAAATGAGGTAGGAGAGAGTATTTAAAGGAATATTTTGGAGGGTAAAATCACAGCGTGTTCTGACTACTGAAGGCCATGTTGCTAATTGGAATTTCTTGAGAGTAATACTCTGCGGCTTTGCGTTATTCTCGCCATTAGGCTGGCCTCAGGTCAGAGCCAGCTTGCGAGTTATTCTAATTGTGCAGCCGTTAGACTAATTTACTTGTCTTAGTTTTAGTTCATTCATTACCTTTGATTTAAGACAAAACTGCTGGCTGTTGTAAGCACGAGTGACACTGTCTGTTAACTTTTATTTGAGTCGAGTAATAGGGTCCTTTACACACTTTTCCTGTCTTTGTGGTACTTAGAGACATAGCGATAACTCGCTTTTAGGATTAAAGAGTTCTTGTACATTTGATGTTACCAAACAATACGAGACTCTAAAGATAATTACTTTAAGGTTAAAGAAGATCTTAAATCAAGATTTGGAAAAGAAGATAAACTAACTGAAGTATATATTTGAGATCCCTTTAGGGTATTTATGTTAACTAACAAGTTATTTTATGTTCCGAATCTATACTGTCAATTATCTCTTTCCGTTTTCCTGCCAGAATGCAAATTACCTGGCGTGTATTCAAGTGAGGGTCTGAGATTATTTCAGTCAGAGCGTGATCTGCGTACTGAATGCCATGTTACAAGTTGGTATTCTACGATAAGCATTCTTGGCTAGGCATTGCTATTATTGCCAATAGTGCTGTCACGTCGGTGTAAGTTACCAGCCAACTTACGCATGTAGATTCATTAGGTTATTTCGGTGCTGGTGAAGTGAAAAATGAACTATGCCTTCGCCGGGATTCAAACCTGGACTTCTCGAATATGCGCCGAGTGTGCTAACCGTTACACCACGAAGGCATGCTGAAAGGGGAAGAAAATATCTTATATACTCCTCCTTTTAAAGGGTGGTTGGGGAAAGACCTAACGCCAAATTCTGGTGGTGAAGAATCATCATCTACCACCTTTTAGTTCGGGCTCCGCTGTAGAAACATTAGGTTATTTCGATGTTGGAGATGTGAAAAATGAGCAATGTCCTCGCCGGGACTCGAAACTGGACATCTCTAATACGCGCCGAATGTACTAACCGTTACACCGCGAAGGTATGCAGAAACGAGGGAGAAAGTACCTTATACCTTGGCGTAGCCTGTTATGAGCATAAGACAAACTTCTGGTACCTTATAAGAGTTTAAATATGTCTGCATATCCTTTGGGTAATAAAGACTTAAGATTTAGTTTTAATTTAAAGTTCTACTTTTTGAGTTCACGCAATAAATACTGGCTGATTTGGAAGCACCAGGTGTGGCTTCTTTCTAGATTACTTAGTTTTAAATAAAAGGTTCTTTTACACCCTTCATACATTTCTGTTGCTTATCTTGACATAGCGATAAGTAGCTTAAGTAGGAGTTTGACCTAGTGTTTGTTACAAAACACACACATCATTAGGCACTTGTCAGTAATAGGACAAATGTTAAAATAGCAGCACTGTAGGATAAATCAGGTATGCAGATAAAGCATTAGACATATGCCACATTACGACAAAATTGCGATGTTATATCCAGTTGTCGAATCGTGTGATAGCTTCGGACAGATATCGTTTAAACCGGGAATCAGATTCTGATATCTTACGATTTCCCCCTCCCAGCCTGAAAGGTTTTAGATTTTAACGGTGCCCGAACTGGTTTGTTAAGGTTTCATGCTGTTGCTGGATACGCAGTCTACCAGCCTGCACTTGCACTCACTCCTGCTAATGCCCCCTTTTTTGGTCTTCTTAGCTTTATTATTAAGCTTAGTCTTTATTGGAATTTTTGGCAAATTCTTTTTATATTCTGGGCAACCATAATAGTTGTTGACATGAGGTCCGCTAGAGAAAATACAAAGAGAGGGTATTTTTTTGCTTAAGTCAAAAGAAAAAATGCGTACTTTAATGCTTACAACACCAAATAGCAAGAAACAGAAATTCAGTATTATATCAATAAATGTCACACTGATATAATGTAGTTTCCTACCGCACTATTTAAACTACAAACAGTATAGTATCTGAGATGTGGATATTTCAGTAATGAGCATTATGGGCCATACCCTGAGTTTGTAATGATATCAAAAGCCTCCATTCCAATCTGGATTTGATCCAGGTTGGTTCTTGATTTTTTATCCTTTCAAATCGAGATTTGTCCTTAAGAAAGGTGTTTTTAACCCTGGTTATGAAGGTTTGAATAACATCGCTTTGGTTTTATTTTTCTCAGGCTCTCTATTTTGAGTCTTTTGGGTATTATCTTTTCAGGTAGTTTTCTGTCTTTTTTTGCAGCTAGGAGTTTTGTGGCCTTTACCACACTTTATATGCCTAATTTTGTGGTGGCAGCGGCATTCACTATGTCAAAATTTCTGTCAGCTGTGACACTGTTTGGGTCCTGGCTTAGGTTTGAAGGGCTTTATAAAGATCGCAAGATGCATGAGATGTATTAGGCAGTACCTGTTTGTCCTTTACATTTCTAGTTACTTCTGCAAGGAACAGAAGTCTTAATTTTCTCATCAAATTTCCATGTAATTTGTTTTACGGATTTGACAGAAATTTCATTTTTAATGAGGTCTGCTTTAATTTTTAACTTTTCCAACTAAGCTTAAAAGGCAGGAAACAGAATTTCAATATTATACCAATAAACATTACATTGCTATAAAACTCATAAATGAAACTCACTTACGCCCTTGCGATAGATTTAAAATGCCTGGCTTTAAAATTTATCGTCATGACAGAATACATAACAGAGGAGGCAGCACTCTGCTTATGATAAAAAATAAAAAAATCACCTGAAATCTATGCCTTATGAGACATCGGGAAATATGGTCATAGAGCACACTGCTACAGTTGTGCAGAGCAGAAAAGGAGATCCTTATCTTTGCATATAATCTACCTAGCAGCCAACTCACAGACAGAGATATTGACTGTATAACAAATGCTAGTCTTCCCTTAATCATAGCAAGGGACTTTCAACATTTTAAGTGGAATTCTGTACAACGGATAAAACGGAATTGCACTTGATAATTATGCCATACATAACAGATTAAATGTGGCCGAAAATCCTACAATATACCATTTTACAGGGTCTTCCAAAATATTAGATACTATAATCAAAAAGAAAAAAAAAACTTACAGGTACTGTATTTAGAAGTGACACAACTGTCATCCTATCACCTACCAGTCAAATTCACTCTGAATGGATTTGAACAAAACTCACAGAATTCTAAATGCATAATTAACTGGGAAAAATTCACGTCTTCAATTAAATTTCCAAATGCAAATCCAAGACTCATATTTCAGGCATTGAAAACCGTACATAAAATCAATACCAGAATCAGAAACGCAGTCTAGGCAGCTATTGTAATTAAAGAAAACCGCGAATAATTCCCTACCAGAAAGCATATTCAGAAAAACCAGAGACAAAAATAGATTAGCTAAGCAGTTGAGAAACACAGGAGACCTAACACTGAAAAGAACACTAAATCGAAAAGTATGTGAAATTTCCAAAATACACCCTGAATACAGATTTAGCAAACGGGAAGAATTATTTCCAAACATAGATTATGAATCTATCTTAACATGGAAAATAACTAAAGCACTAAAAAACTTATACACAGCAAGAATTGGGTCCCTAAACACCAAAGCCAGACTAGTTTACTCAGAAGACGATATGGCTAAGTCAGCTCACAGATTAGAGAAAGCCTTTAAACCAAATCGTAGTTTTGACTATTGTAGTAAAAATAATTATATGTAGTAAAAATACTTATATATTTTAATTTTTTGTATAGTAAAACTTATTTTAATTTCTTAATGTTATGAAAAATATTAATTATAATTATCTGGTGTAAAAGTGATAACCAAAATTTTGAATATTAATTTTATCAGCAATAAACCGTGAATAAGAATGAAGAAATCCATTCACCCAGTATATAGGATTATAACCTGTGATTAAGAGTACATCACGTTGTTTCCGCAATAACCCGAATGATCGGGATAAAACATGTGACCTACAGAGGATAACAAAATAATGTACAGTCGGTCACAAAAGTATTTGAACACCGGTACCCCATCAGAAAATTACAAGATTGAATTTTTTCTGAAACCAATTATTTTTTTTGGGTTCAAGATTGGATATTATTTGAATGATTTCATATTTTGTCGTGTATTGGAAAAAACAATTATTTTGCGCTCTTTGTTTTAAAAATAGTCCAAGATTGGTTATCATTTTTTTTAAATTCAATCCAAGATTGGTTATTTTTTTTAAAAAAAAATTTTATTATTATTATTATTTATTACAATAGGACAGATTATTAAAATAAATACAAAATTTATTA
>KK115849.1:415471-443642 GCA_000611955.2 Stegodyphus mimosarum | reverse complement strand
CGTCAGAAATCCAGGGCAACGGTCAGCGCCATCTATTGTCAAAAGGCAGCATTCGTAATTCTCGAAATTTACTCTTAATAGCTTATTTTACATAAAATTTATTGGAAAACGCATCGATTTTAAGCTATTCCTCTAATATACAGCCAAAAGAAAAATGGTCAGTATTCTCTTATTTGTTTTTCATTCTAATAAGTTAGTGATTTAAACAGTATTAAACAATATTAGCATGGCACTGAAAAAGTTTTATAAGAGGTGTCTTGTATGTGGAATGACAGTCAAATGTGGGATAAATTCTTCATAGCTGCTTCAGAAATTTTGAAGATTAACCATCTGAATTTCTTTGGAATGCACTTGCAGTAATGGAGGTAGTCGTTCTAGAACATAATTGATTAACAGCTGTGATGTAAAATGCACGTGATCTTTCTAGAAAGCTACATAGGAAAACTGTGCTAACTTCAGCTTAAAGTATAGAATGTGGTAGCCTTGTGCCATGGTAAGTTGTCACTTTCATGTGAGAGTGGTTTTCATTGTATTATAAAAATCCTGTGTATTTTAATGTATAATGATTGTAATGAAGTTTTCGTATTTTACCTACTGATCCTTTTTTCCCCTGCAAAAATTTGTAGTTCCTCTTAAACATTTCATATTTTAAAAATTATTGCAAATAATAAAGAAATGTATACAGTTACCTGTTTTGGCCTTTTTCTGGTTTTATAGTCATTCTAGTTGGCTCGTCTCTGTGTTGGTGAATTCGCTGTAATGATTCTTTTTTGTGTGTTTAGATAAAAGTATATTAGTGGGATATCAGCAGACATTAATTCTCTACATAAATTAATAATTAACTTACGAATTTTGTGTTATTAGTAGTATATGAAGAATGGCTTGTTATTTTGAAGTTGTACGCGCATTACTTAAACACACATGTAATTAATTTTACATATGGGAATTCTTTAAATGATTTGCGCTGGGAGTTAAGATTTCACCATCAAGTGATCTGCTAAAATATGCAGTGAAAGAGTAAGGTGCTTCAGGATCTCGAGGAAGATTACCTTTCCAAAGAATATGCAGAAGAATTTTTTTTCTTTTGCAGAATAAAAAGTTTTAAGGAAATTTCCTTATTACAGTACTTTTCTTCCTATCTAAGCAGATGCAAGGGATTTAGATAGGAAGCTCTATTAGCAAGATTAGATAGAAGCAAGGGATTAGATAGATGCTCATAAATCCCTTGCATCTGCAAGGGATTTATGAGCAGAATTCAGTGCCACTATTGCACTATTTCCGGTGAATCATACTTTTTAACTTTCTCTGACTAAGAATGTAACAACGAGGTATTTGATTTATAATTGCCTTGAGTTAATTACTCATTGCTTCATTTTCCATATTTCAGGTCTGTAATACAATGCAACAAATATGAAAAATAAATGGAAAGTTATCTAATGTCTGATATAATATTGTTCGGCTTAGTGTGCCATGGAAATCGCAAAGCCAAGTTATGTGAAAATAGCAACAAAATGATTATAAAAATTCAGTGAAAACAGAGGCAACTACTGAGTGAGCATTCGTAATTATTCTGTAATCCTTTTCTTATTTATTGGAATTAAAAATAAAAGAAGCAGTAATAATTCGAGAAATAATTATGTGCTATTTATTACTATGGCTCGGAAGTACTATGGTTTGAGAAACAGAAATTATAAGTCACTATGAACAAACTTCTTGATTAGGAAGAAACGGTATAAAAATAAATTTTTTTTTCAGTTTGACTAGAAAAAAATCAAATGAGACTTACAGAATATATGGGTATGTGACTTCAGAGTTACATGACATTATAGAGGATGAATAAAATCACTTATAGCGTACTTTTTCCTATCTTACTGTGCTCATTTATTCAAGGGTAAAAAATTGTGAGAACTATCATTCGTAGAAAACTTGCCTCTGAAAGCAACCAATATTTCTGAGAACGCAAATGAACACCGGTATTGAATATCACCTCTTTGACACGATCACTTTTGCAGAATCTTCTGAAAATGTGACTGATCATCTTAGAAAAAGTTTAGTGTAATTTTTAATTAATGAATTCTCGAATCTCGTGAACGAAAAATGTTTTAAAAAACACAATCATTACTTCAGCGCAGTGATTTCCAATTTGTATGCCGTGCACTTCACAGGAACTCCGTAGTCGCTCTGGAAGTATAAAGTTAAATTATAAAGAGAAAAAGTAGAATCAAAATCGGAAAACTAGAAATTGCATTCGATATAGAGATTTGCTATGTTAAATTTTGCGTCTCTTCTAGCAGACGAGACTTGGTTATTCTGTTGCGACTAGCTTCAAAATTATGAGGCATGGCTAATAGATAGCGATAGCGTCAGAAAAGATCATTCTACAGTTCATTAGTTCTGTAGGATCACCGAGATGATTTTCTCGGGGACTTCAGAATAACGTTATTAATAGTGGAATATGCCTGAATGTATCTAAAGCCTTTGATTGTGTCTGACTAGAGAACATTATCTACGGACACATAATCCTGGGTGCCCCAGGCTGTGTCACTAGTGTCTTGTTTCCTATCTTCTAGATATTCGCTGTTCATGTTAAAACACAAGTTCCAGTATCCGATTCGTACTGGCTGGTGTATGAGAGGGTTTCATGCTAGGATCTAGTGGTGAATCCAGGATTTTGGTTGAGGGGGGGGAGCGAGGTCACGTCTCTAAATTTTACTGGAGTGAGCGAAAGTGTTTCTTACTCTTTTATCATAAATTCACATATCAGGTGCTTAAGCAAAGCGAAGAAAAAAAAAATCGAAGTGATAGTTTAAAGCGATTGATATTGAGCGGCAACAATATTATTAATAACTTCAACAATAAGAAAGCCCTGGGCAACGATTTTATAATTAAACAAATTTTAATAATGATTCACAATTATGAGCCAAGAATACTTTTTAATTTCTACAGTAAATACTTAGAATTATCGACCTTCCTACATAACACGAAGAAAGGACAAATAAGGCTGTTTGAGAAAACAGCTAGAAACCCCAGAGATATCATCCCTTTGCCTTTCGGACAATAAACCTATTGCCTGTCGTAGGAAAGTTCTAGAAAGACTAATGTTGGACTCTTGAGACATCACACCATCAAAAATCAAATAGTTAGTAAAACCCAATTCGGGTTTAAAGCCAAGGCAAGCACCATTAACGCAATAGACATAATACTGAAGCATATCCAACAGAATAAATCAAGAGGTAACATAGTTGGCTGATTTGTGTTGATTTAAAAAATGCCTTTTATTCCTTATGGCGGACGGCAGTGTTACATGCACTTAACAAAGCCAATGACCGTGCTAATCACCTTCATATTCTCAAAGATTGTTTTCATAACAGAAAACACATATTCATTAATAACAACATGTATAGCAGCAAAGCACTTTCTATAAGATATCTTAAATTTACAGGGTCATGGCTGAGTCCAGATTTCTGGGTCCTCACTTTCTGTGAATTCTTAGAGTACGAATTTTCAGATCACGCAAAGGTCTTCGCGTTTGCAGACAACATTGCGTTAGTTGTTAGTGACAGAACTAGAGCTATTCTCGAAGGGAACATAAGTCATTCCTTCAAACAACTTAATGCAGAATGCCAGAAGCTGAAACTGTGCATTTCACAAGAGAAGTGCAAAGCTAGAGTTTTTAACAAAACAGGGCATAGCTTTTAAGGAAGCCCACCTTCATTCTGGATGGTCAAAGATTACCCAAGTTCTGAAGTTTCTAGTTATCCATGTAGCTAATCATCTTAAACTTTATTTATCGTCTCAGAGAAATGCAGAAAAAGGCAATTCAAATCGTTAATAAGTTCAAAAAAGGAGGGTAGCAATTGGAGACTTAGTCCTGATATTGAAAACATTTTACCTATAACGGTAATATCGAATATGATTAATTATGGGGTTGTATTCTGGGCGGATAACATGACACAAAAGAAGAAAAGGAAACTCTTCGTCATTCAGATAATTGTTCTTCTGAATATTTGCAAAGCCCACAGAATAATAGCTAATTACTCTTACTGGGAAATCCCTGTACATTTAATTGGGACAAAAGAAGCTACAAAAGCCTGGTTCCTTACGAAAAGCGCATTTTAAAATTTGAAATAACCTGCTAGTCCATGGGCTATAGTAAAAATTGGGGTTGGGAAGCTGGTATTAGATTTTGATGACTTGAAATTCTTCAAAGACGTAATCTTCTAGGCCTGGAGGATGTGCAGGTAGTTTTTTTTCATAATAAGCAAAGTACGGAGTAGCAAATTCACCTCAAGCAGAAATTTTTCAAGTAGACGAACAAAACGCTTCATTGATCCAATCTGTGAAAAGGTCTCGTGTCACCCAAACCTTGTTGTTAAACCACCAAATGACATTTAGCCTGCTCTTCTAGACTCAGTACTTCTGAAGGTTTGTGGATTGTCCGAATGGTAAACGAGCAGGGGTTTCATTTTCAAACTGCCTATTGCATTTTCACACAACAACACAAAACAACTTGTGGCATCTTTCATTGGCTTGTGGCTCTGCAATGCCTTCTCCTTTGCTGTAATAGAAGTTCTCTTCGACATCTTTTTTAGAAGAGACTCGTCTCATCACAGTTAAAAACGTGCTGCGAGAGATAACCCTCATTCGTAGAGAATTCACCAGCTTCTTAAATTCGCGGATGAAGTTCTCTGGCTTTTATGTCTGAGCTTGTTGTTCCTCTATGCCTTACAACGTTGTGGATGCTGGTTCTTCTCTTAAAAGTTTCTTCCATTGAATCTTTTTTCTTCGTACTCTGATGATTCTGTCTTCTTTTTAATGAGGTCGAGAAAAATTAATTTCGTCTTCTCACGAATTACATTTTCGTTAATAGTGTCATCTTGCATTTGCTTCTCGTTGATCCATATGAGAAGCAATCTTCAGCATCGTCGAGTATACGTGGCCGTTTCGTACAAAATTCCTGTGAGACAGCATTTGAAACATTAACTTTCTTAATCGTGTCCTTGCTTTTGAGGATAATGCAAATCGCTGATGTAGATCGATTATATGTGTGTGTTAGGTCAGCTACGCTCACACCTCTTCCTCGCTTCTCAACGATTTGGCGACTGACTTCGATGAATTTGCTCCTGTTATCCTAATCTTCTTGTGGCATTTTCTTTGGGGGCAAATGTATAAGCATGCTTAATTAAAAATACACTATAATGTTATAAGGTATTATCTCCCTCCTTTCTGGATGCCTTCGTGGTGTAACTTTAGTACATTCGGCGCGTATTCGAGAGGTGCAGGTTCGTGTCTCGGCGAGGACACTGCACGTTTTTCTCGTCTCCTGCTTCAAAGTAACATAATGACTTTACAAATGGCGTCCGAACAAAAAGGTGTTGGACAATAATTTCCAGTCACCCTTTGAATCCTAATCCCCAGTCACCCTTTGAAAGGAGGTATATAAGGTAGTTTCTCTCTCTCTTCAGCATGCCTTCGTGGTGTAACGGTAGCACACGCCCGCATATTCGAGAGGTCCATATTCGAGTGCCAGCGGTACGGGCACACACGAGACCTGTGTAACTATAAACCTCGCTGCCAGAAATGCGCAGGCCCTAAGAAGGCTTTCAATGTACGGCCAAAAAAGGAGAGAAACCACCAGTGTGCGCCCTTTGCGGCGGAAATCACGTTTCATCGTACCGAGGTTGCAGTAAATTCCCAAAAAAATGTAAAGAACGACAAGCAAAATACAGTTAAACAAGATGAAAATTCGGCAAAACCCCAAAATGAAAAGAAATCTAAATTTTAATTAAACTCAGAAGAATTTCCTCCTCTTCCCGGATCAAAACCAGAAGTTCCACCTAATGAAAACCCAACTTGGAGAAAATCCGTAGAAAAGAAACAAAATGATCAGCCCTCCTTTTTCGATTGGTTACGGCAACAATTTTCAAAAGCTAAAGAATTCTTTCTTCAATTTAAAAATGCGAAAAACTTCGTTGAAAAAATTGAGGTCGGTATGACGGCAGTAGAATACTCAAATATTGATTATGTTCTAAACCTCATATCCAAAATACAAGTATAATTTCAGCTACCAATAGCTACATAACATTTTCTTATTTCAATGCAAACGGTGCAAGAAAACAAATTCAAGAAATTGCTCACTACTTAGAAAAACATAAAATTGATATCATGCTTTTAAACGAGACTCACTTGCGAAGAGGAGACCGATTCAAAATACAAAGCTATAATATCCTAAGAAATGATCGTACTCACAATAGAGGAGGAGGCATTGCTCTCTTAATTAAAAGACATATCAAATATTCCAATTTTGATTTACCTCATAATAGTAATATTGAATTTACCTCTGCTATTATCTACAGCGCCTTAAATGAAGCCTACCTATTTGTATCAATTTACAACCCTTCATCCAATCTCATCACGGACAGTGGCCTTGATCTACTCACTTCTACTGGATACCCGACCATTATTGCTGGAGATATTAATGCGAAAAATCCAGTTTGGAACTGCAGACGCACTAATACCAATGACATCACGCTCAAAAACTATCTAATTAAAAATGATTTAAAAATCGCTGCACCCGCCACCCCGACACGTATGCATTTCAACGGAAATGGTGAAGTTCTAGATATAGTTCTCCTAAAAAATATACCTCACATCCCATCACTGGAAGTAGTTCAAAACATTTTGTCGGATCATCTTCCTGTAAATGACTTCAACGGGTTTTATTCGCCATTGCCCAAATATGTAACCAAGATTAACTGGGAAAAATTCACTAATATTCTTAGAGAAACAGAAATTAGAAACCGAAATGACTATAATCACTGTGGAGATATTGAAGAAGATGTTTACTCGCTGACTTATCGCATACAAAACGCGATCAAGAAGGCTTCTTATCCTTTCAATGTAAAAAATTATTTTACCCTACCAAATAGTATTCTGGAAACAATTAAACTGCGAAATCGTACACGTAAAATCTGGCAACTCACAAGAAACCCCAGGGTTAAAAGTCATGTCAATTATCTAAATACAAAAATTAAACAAGATATTATGGAATACAGATCACAAAAATGGGATCGCCTTTTAAATAATATGGATTTACAACCGGATACCGTTTGGAAAATTGCTATATCAAATACGAACTAATCAAATACACTCAATCAGTCACGTGGGTCGTGTCTTCCAATCGGAAGAAGAAATAGCGAACCTTATGGCAGATGAACTAGAAAGAGTTTTTCGAGAAAATGATATGGAAAATAATGAACATGAAGACAGTATTCAATTTACCATTAATAGTATTAAAAATAGAACTCCCACTAATTTTATTAAAAGTACTAATATTAGCGAAGTAAGAAATATTATCAAGAAACTTAAAGTCTGAAAGGCAAAAGGATTTGATTTGATCACTAATGAAGCGCTTAAAGCCCTCCCTAGAAATTGTGTAATTCAACTTACAAAAATTTACAACGCATGTATAAAACTATGCTACTTTTCACAACAGTGGAAGCACTCAATTATTATTACTGTACTTAAACCTGGCAAAAACCCGAAACTAGTATCTAGTTACCGACCAATTAGCTTCCTGCCTGTAATGGGAAAGGTGTTCGAAAGAAGTTTAGCAGCAAGACTGACAGAACATCTAGAAAAATATAATTTAAAGATAGCCTACAATTCGGATTCAGAAAAGGTCATAGCACTACGCACCAAATCTTAAACCTGGTAGAAAGCATTGCTTTGGCATTTAGTAAAAAGAATGGGGTTGCTGTGTGCTTCCTCGATTTTGAAAAAGCGTTTGATCTTGTGTGGCATGCAGGCCTCATTCATAAGCTCTCTAATTTTCTGCTACCAACTAGTTTCTTACAACTTACTATTTCATACCTCAAAAGACGCACCTTCCAAGTTCGCTGTGGTGACACGCTATCAGCTAAAAAAGTTATCTTCACTGGAGTCCCCCAAGGAAGTGTTTTGGGACCGAAATACGTTAATAGATATATCAACGACTTACCTCATCCTCTTAATTCAAAAGTTCTAAAATACGCAGACGACACAGTCATACTCCCAGAATCAAGAAATCCGCAGATTACTCTGAATAATCTACAACTCCACGTTAACATCATTTCAAACTGGTGCAAGATTTGGAAGATAAATTTAAATGCTAACAAATGCTGTGTAATACTGTATAGAAGATATAAAACAAGAATGCGGGTGAATACAGACATCAAAATAGATACTACTATCATTCCAGTTGCAAATTCATATAAATATTTAGGCGTCTAAAAAACTTAAACTTTAAAGAGCATATTAATTATATTATCAATAAAGCAAATGCAGCGTTTATGTCAATTTACGCCCTCATAGGAAAAAAGTCTAAACTAAATATAAAAGAAAAAAAAATGCTGTATATTTCCCTGATTCGTCCAATCTTACTTTACGCTGTTCCGGCATGGGCCGCAGCGAACAAGACTGAAAAACTTAAAATCGATGTTCTACAAAACAAGATACTCAGATCTGTTGTGAACGCACCATGGTTCGTTCGAAATTCGCAAATAAACTCTGATCTCGGAATTGAACCAATTCACAACCAAATATTAATTGCAGCGCACAACTTTTTTGAAGCTATGAAAAATTCTCCTGTTGCAATAAGACAAATTACAGATTACGATCCCACTTTGGAGTCGGTGGTTAAAAGACCAAGATCGATACACCACTATGTGTTATGGTAGTAAAAAATTGTAAATAGTGTATATACTTTTATTTTGTGTGTTCCTGACAAAGCTTGTGGACTTTGCAACTATTTTTATATTATTTCTTACTTATTCAATTTTAACTGTATAATTTGTATACAAGTATCGATCACGTGATTATCATATCCAAGTATTACCTCACCTGTCAACCTAATAATCCTTCATTTCTTGTAAATGTTTATCTAATAACGCAAGAATTTTGTGTAAAAATTTCATATGATTTATCATTAATCAGCATCAACATAAATTATAACTTATATCCGTATTAGTTTATGATTAATAACCGAACTAAGTTAATGTTTGAATTCGTACATGTGACCAATGTTCAACCAATAGCATAACGACATTACCTAAGTTTGGGATTGGCTGTCGCAAGTCATGTGACTCTCACAATGAAGTCTCTGGACTCTATCGAAATAGCATACTCTCGTCACCCCTAATGAAGTAAAAAACTATATTAAAGAATTGAACCCGAAAAAAGTTGCAGGGTATGAGGGCATTGGGAATAAAGCCATAAAATTATTAGAAAGAAAAGCGATAATAGTTATTACCAAAATATTCAATGCTTGCCTCAGGAAAAATTATTTTCCCTCAATTTGGAAACACGCAATAGTTACAGTAATCAAGAAACCAGCAAAGACGGGACTCGAACCAGCGGTTACCGACCGATAAGCTTACTGCCTGCGCTTGCGAAGCTGTTCGAGAAGATTATTATTTCAAGAATCAAAGAGCATATTTATGATAATAACATTATTAAAAATTTTCAATTTGGTTTCAGAGCCGGACACTCAACGGTACAGCAAGTTGCAAGACTCACGGAAAAATTAAATAAAAAGGAATCGGTTGCGGCCTTATTTCTTGACATAGAAAAGGCCTTTGATAAAATTTGGCATGCATGCCTCATTAAAATGATGAATTATAATTTTCCACCTTATTTAATAGCATTAATCGCAAGTTATTTAGAGAAAAGAACTTCAAAGATACTCTATCTCGCATAAGTAAAATTTCGGCTGGACTACCTCAAGGAAGCCTAATTTCACCTACTTTATTTTGTCTTTATATAAACGATATTCCAGAGCCTCCGGACGCAACATTAGCATGCTACGCCGATGATACGGCCATGCTTTGCAACTCCATAAATCCAAATAAGGCAATTGAAAAATTACAAAATGCAATAAACCTCATCAATGGATATCTCAAAGCTTGGAAAATTAAAATAAACCCAAGTAAATCGCAAGTGGTAAATTTCAGATATAATAGAAAGCATGTTACAGATATCAAAATTGACTATAATCCAGTCCCACATTCTGATATTGTAAAATATTTAGGAGTGATTCTTGACAAAAAATTAATATTTACGCCGCATATTAAATATATAAAAGAGAAAGCACAGAAGGCTTTTATGTTTATCTACCCGCTCCTGGGAAGGCAATCAAAGCTACATCTTAATACTAAGAAGATTTTATACTTGCAGGCAATACGGCCTATACTATTATATGCAGCTCCGGTTTGGGCAGCTACGTCAAGATCAAACAGACAAGCTCTACAAAGGTTTCAAAATAAGTATTTGAGAATCATTACGGACGCGCCCTGGTTTGTTCGAAACTCAACGATACATAACAGTTTAAAAATCAAGCCGCTGGACAGCGAAATCTTGATAGCATCACATAACTTCTTTTCGAGTTGTGATAGACATAGTAATAATGCCGTAAGAACTATTGGAGACTACGATTACACCATCGTTCGACGATGTAAAAGGCCACGGACGATACACCATAATGCACAGTGGTGAATGTATATAATGTAAATATTGTATATAGTCTTTTCCTTCAGCTACGAGACAGAGAAGAAGTTAGACGCACCCAAGACTGCCCCGGCACCTTGAAATGCTATCATTATAGAAATGCTATCTTCACCCAACTATGAATTATCCCTGCCATTCATATTGCTGTCATAACGAAATTGCTGTCAACTGATATTATTTTGAGAAATGCTTGGACTTTGATTAAGCATCGTCATTGCTACGAAATTGCTATCACTTCGTTGCGGGATATGTCTGAACTAGATATGCCTTTTTGGAAGTTTAACAGCACAAATGTGCAGAAGTTTGTCCTTTCATCGGATCAGATAAGTATTCACTTTATTTAGGACACTTAAGAGATTAATGGATGAGTAAAGATCTTCGGATCGCACACTCATAAAGAATGAAGATGACCTATGACCTATGACCGAAATAGCTCAGTTAGAGCTACGATTTCAACGGTGAAGTTTGTATCCGTTACACGAGCGATTTTACATGCACAGCCTAAATTAAGTCTAAACGCGCATCCTGCCTTATTACTTTATTTTCTTTTGCCTTTAAAACTGCTTTGAAGTATTAATTATGCCATGTCGAGAATGAATAACTCAGATGTATGCCAAGCATTACTAGAATGACTTCATGCTTCCTGCATCTCCTAAGATAAATGCTATGTCTGAGATTGAATGCCACTGAAGATGAAATGCCATTTTAAAATTGCTTAATCTCCGATTATGCTTATCTTTTATCGCCTCCGGGTGCTGATGCCAGTGGGCATCATTTCTTTTTATTACCGTTAAAGGCTTTTGGCAAATAGTCTAATTTACTAATCAAGACTCTCTGAAGTCGATGTTAGCCGAAGATTGAAGATCACAAGATCAACCTTGTCCACCCAGGGGATCGAACACCGGACCTGTGGTGCAGCTGCGTGACGCGATAGCTATTTCTCCACCGGGCGGTCTATTGTGGTGTAAACACGTCGAAATTTCATCCAAAGAAATTCCGATTAAACTGTATTGCATAATGATGAATGTATTGCATAATGATGAATGTATTGCATAATGATGAATGTATTGCATAATGATGAATGTATTGCATAATGATGAAAATGTAAAAAGGAATATCTTTATCTGGAATGATTTCTTTCTTTGTTAATTAAAATGGAATTTTAAATGTAGAGTAAGTTTTACGTAGAGGATCTTTCTATTTAATAAAACCGAAATTTCATTTCAGTGTTTTTCGAATGTTTTCATTTCAATTATGCATGTCATGAGGAATCAACTTTCGAATAAAATTTTGTTTCAGAAGCTGTGATGGTTTGATATGCAAGCCTGGAAAACGCACGTCTGCAGTGTTATCGTCGAACGATGATTTGTAAGTGCTTTAATTTTTAACATGACCATTTTCGACGGCGATGCTTTTAGACTGCGAAAGTTTTTCAAACGCTTTATTTTCGGTGGCGATATTTTGTACCACGATGTTTTAGAACTGCGATGTTTACCATCTACTTTCTTTAGGGGAAAGGTTTCGTAGGATTGTCCAATATTAAAATAAGAATGAAACTGCTGCCACAAATCATAAGTTTTCAGACCAACGATGAACGGAAACCAAAAGTCCGTAACATCACGTGTGATGGCGTTACGGATACCACTGCACACCAGTTTATGAAAAGGTTGCGGAACTGAAAGCCTGGACATAGGAATAAACAACAATATTTAATAACTGAATTTTGATTATTTTTAAGATCCCCAATAGCCAATTTGATAAGAGTGCTTAACACGGACATCTCAATCCGAATTCGATTTCTGTCTAAAGGAGTAGATGCATGAGGGTTTGGTGCATTTCGCATGTTTAACGTTAATGTGAGCCAATTTACATAAGAAAATTGTTCAGGAAGGCATCCTTCCCTTGGACGAGATAACCTGCACCTGTTTTGAAATTAGTGATCCAACAGGCAAACATTTTTCTCCGAATTGAAAGGAAAATACATACTTCGCTAATACATTTCATCGCCATACTCATTATTATTATAGCATTTTTGCACAAACTGAGAAATTTCAAAATAGTTTGAGAAATCTGTTTTCAGTTAAAATCTTGTAAAGTAATTGTTTTGAAGTTCTGGAATTCTTTGAACATTTCCTGTATATTAGTAAAAACAAAGACTGATTTGAATAGTTCTGCATTTGAGACAAATTGCCTATAACGGAACACAAAACACATACAGCGGAACTTTCTGACTTATATTAAATGAAAATATTTCGAAAGCGCTTACCATTCCACGAACTTCTTTTGTCTTTCAACTTCGAAGCTCATTAACGTTCCGGAAACAGATTCCATTTTTAATCATGGAAGATGAAAGACGAATCGGAGCCACAGCACTTGATGACATTTATTGAAAGGTTTCATTATTTCTGAGATGTTTAATTTCGGAGACGTAGGCAAAGAATGAACAAAATATTTAGCTTATCGAAGGCTCTTGCCGCGTGTTGCTGAAATTATACTTTTATGCAGAGATTTTTAAAGAAATATATTGACATTAAATAAACCAGAGATCATTGCTAAGTCATTTTGAAATGATGCGTACTTTCAGAATTACGAAACAGAGATTTGATTGAATAATTGAGAGTTTTCTGTAAAGCAGGCAAAGGCTACTTACCGGGAGAGATGTCTTCGTAGAAGGCTTTGTAAGAGAAACTGGCTCGTATTTATATTACAGACAGAAAAAACACAAAAACTCTCATGTAGCGAACTTATTTGTCAAGATATAAATCCCTTGCAACTGTTCGGCCAAAAGAATTAAGGCATTCTCCCCTGCCTTCATATAGTGGTTAGCATACTCAGTTAGCAGTTGAGATCCAGGGCTCTATTCCAGGTGAGGTATGGCGTATTTTTTACCTTTTCCGCGCCGGAAAAAGCCATTTGATTTCTACGATAACACCTCAACTGAAATCTTGTTAACGATAACTTGTCATCATTCAGATTTGGCCGACTGTGTCTCGTCTTCTCTGCCCAACTGCTTTTTTAATCGAAAAGAGGTGCAAGGAGGTAGAGAATACGCTCATGCCTCTATGACGAAATGGTTAACATATCCATCGGAAGATCTGTGGTTCAACTACAGGCAAAAGCACAGTTGAGTCTTCAGGTTTCTTGCTTCAGTAATACCCAACAATCCCTGAGTGGTATTATTTAAATCGAAGATTTAGATATTTGAATTGTATAGGCAGGCCAAGTTGTAATGTTCCTAACTTTTATCTAAGTGTTGAGGAACCTAGTGAACTACTAAGCGAATAATCGCTTAAGTCCAAGAACAGAAACGTAAACTCAAGAAGTGTTAATTACCCTTCATTGCTGAAAATAAAGATTCACAGATGGCCCCTTTCTCAGGAAGTACAAAAAAGCCTTCACTTTGGCTTAAACTCAATGTAAAAAATAGGAACTAACTAATGACTAACTAAAGAGATTTAGCGGAAGCTAACACAAATTCTAACCTAGTTGGCCCACAATATTAAATTAGCTAAAAAAGCTATCAAAATGCACATGATACGGCCGAGCGTAGACAGTTAGAGAGACGTAGCCAAAAGGCAAACGCCGGTATTCAGGAATCCTAATTCCCTCTCTCGAAGTTAGTGGAACATTGACTTAAATACTACTCTGCTTCTCATTTTGTCCCCCTTACCGCCCCCAAACTTACCCAGGCTGCTGCTTTACAAGCTGTAGACAGATCTTACAACCGCGAGCAGGGAGGCAGATATCTACAAACATCTCTATATTCTTCGGGATTCGAACCCTGGCTCAGTGATGTGACAGCTGACACTATTAACCATCATACCGAATGGGGGGGGGACATTTTATTTTGGAATATTTAAAATAAAAAAATATGCAATGCAAAGGCTAGAAATTTTTAGCGATCGCAAAATTTCAAAACATTCCGAATCCATATTGCTTTTCTTCTTATTGATATATTCGTAATATTTCTTATTGATATATTTGTAATATTAATTCCATATTACAAATAGGAATAACATAAACTGGGCTGAAAAAAATGTATCAAACGAAATAAAAAATATGTTTTTTTGGTCGTTCACTGACGAATATATAGGTCAGTCAAATGCAAATCTCCTTTCTTTTGATTTTTATGCGCATAGCTAAGGAAGATCTTTTCCAACCGCGAAGAGCTGCTGCTCACCTATTTTTTTTGAAGAAAAGGCATTTATGATGCAGTTAAAATGTTTGTTGATTAATATGGAGATGTTTGGCAGAGGTTTCACAATTTCAAAAATTGATGCACTCGCGATTGTAGAAACGAAATCTAGACTAATAAATTATTTTGAGAGAAATTGGCGTCACTTGTCTAGAATTCCGCTTTATTATTCGTGAAAACTTTTAATGAAGTACAACAGAAATTCACTTCCGGTTATGCAAGTTTTAGAGAACATTAATCAAGTGATCTAAGAATAAAGTGTAGAGACATTAGGTTATTTCGAATTCATATGTAGAGACATTAGGTTATTTCGAAGCATCAGATATGAAAAATGAGCAACGCCTTCGCCGGGAATCGAACCACGGACCTCTCGGTTACACGTCGAGCATGCAGACCACTACACCCCGAAGGCATGCGAATAAGGCGGGAGAAATACCTTATGTACTCCCCTTTTAAAGGGCGACTGGGGTTTTGGGGACCCAATCGCCAAATCGCGGTGGTGGAGAATCATCACTCACCACCTTTTTAGTTCGGGCGCCAGTGTAGAGACATTAGGTTATTTCGAGGTAGGAGAGGTGAAAAATGAGCAACGCCTTCGCCGGGAATCAAACCACGGACCTCTCGGTTACGCGTCGAGCATGCAGACCACTACACCACGAAGGCATGAGAAGAAGGCGGGAGAAATACCTTATACATATGCTGGAAGATATCTTAAATATCTTGCTAACAGAGAAAAGAAATCCCTTTTGCACACCATTAAACTCAGCTTTATCTAAGATCAAAGGGAAGAGACATTTTGGTGTCTGATCTATGGAGGTAAGGAGGTAAGAAGAGACACCTATGGAGGCTGCTTCTTAACTCCATGGTCTGACTTTACGGAACATGGCTTCTGGAACAAGCTGGATTGCTAAAACCGGAAAAGCATTTACCACTTGGTCCTTCGAGAAAACCACCGTCGGCGAAATTGTTTCACAAATTTTATCGGCCAGCGGGCCAAAAAAGTTTAAGAAAAGTTGGTTTACCGAATGATGTGCTAATTTATTCTGGAATTTTTAAAACTGAATATCATTTTCTATGATTAAATTTTTGTATAAAATAGACATTACGTAATTTCAATAAACTAAAACAACGCTTCACTTATGTATGGTGTTCTGTTCCCTTTTTGGAATCCTTTTCCTTTTTGGTGATCTGTTTCCTTTCAAGTGAAGGAATAGGTAAAACAATCCCGTGTGGGTCAGAATCCGAGTATAGAGTATGATTCTAGTGAATGTCGAGCATTGAAAGCATTGACATCTGAAAATATTGCTCATGCCCAGGAAGAAGTATCGAGTGGCAGGAGATTAAATGTTGCGGAGACAGCAGCAAGACTCATGTCTATAATAACTGGGCTTTCTACAAGAACGCCTTCAGGCGATTAAAGTGTGCACTCCGTGACTCCTATGGTAGAAAATTCAATCAAATAAATGAGTGGTTTGCTTGTGTTGAAAGATCTTCTTCACTGTAAACATATTTTAAAATACTTCAACATGCTATTAATAGATTCATTACAGGCATTTACAATACACAATATCCGAAGCGCTAGAATCAATTGAATCATCAAATCATCTTTCGAACAACAGCTTTGTTACCATCCCCCAACATATAAGAGATATTACCGCTTTCTCATTTTTTAAATCAATAGAGGCTAAAAGACTCTAACTTTTACAACACCCCAATTTCTTTTAGCAATTATAGAACAGCAGCGTGGGTTTAAGAAACCTGACTCCTACCCACTTACATCCCAGGTTTAGCTTTAAAATTATTATCTGTTTTCCAAATTGAAATCTGATCTTAGAAAGAGATTTAATGATCACGGTGGCGTTAAAAGACCGATTTAGGACATGTTAAGGACACACATTTAGATCACTTTACAGAGGCATAGAGTTTGCTCATTAAATGAAGCGCAAAGTTTATTCGGGTAAAATGAAACAATATTGAAAAATAAACTATGAAACTTATATCTATTTATTTTAGAAGTGTATCAGATTGGAAACTTTTGGATCTACCTACGTAAATGTTTTTTGAAGAAAATTAATGAAGTAATAAAAGTAGCAGTTTATTATACACTATTACATTTTTACGCTTAGAAAGAATAGTAACAAATTTTTGATTTTAATATGGAAGAGCACTGAAATCAACAACAACAACAACAACAAAAAAAATATGTGAATAAATCAATAACAATTTAATTTTACTTTGCCCATAGGGAAATAGTTTGCGATTTGCGCTACTGGCATTCTAAGTACTTACGTTAGTCTAGATAAAGTAAGTACATTGTATATTAAAAATGCAAGTCGTAAATTGTCTCCATTTTACAAATAAACTCAGCAACAAGAGGCTGTAAAGGACTCTGCTGCGTGTGACTTCGCAACTCTCCAGAAGAGTTCAAAATAAGAATTCAGGAATGCATTTTTTAAGCGCATTCAGAATTTAATAACTGACGAAACAATCTTTCTAACATATATTTTCACTACTTATCAACAGATGGCGCTTTTCGTCCAGGTTCATGCGCTTGAATTTAATTTCAGGCGTAGCTTCCGAGTTTGTGAGAGTAAAAATCAGAGCATGTTCTGGGAAAAAGCATTCCGGTAAAAAACGTAAAATGAATTTAACAGTGAAAACTGACCCATACTCCTTGATATATAAATTATATCAAATTAATGTAACATTGAAAATTAACTGAAAAATTTCCAGGACTACGTGCATAATTTAAAAATGTATGTATTTTTAAAATATCTCAATTTGTTATACTGTTGTAACGTACTATTACAACTTATTTTTTAATATGTCTTGCCAGCGTAGTTGATTAATGGCGTGGTTCATACATATTATGAAGCGATAAACTGAAAAACAAAAATAAAGTGATAATATAAAAACTAAATTCGTGATGTACACCGAAATCAAAAATCTATAATTCAAAAGCATTCAACTTCGTCAAAGTGAGTTGTTTTGTAAGAAAAACGTAATAATATCAGAGTTAATAAAATATTTGAACTTTTTTCCGACAGGGATATATTTTTTCGAAGAACGAAGCTGATTGTTTATTATTATATTGCAATTACGAAGAAAGTTAAGAATCACGAAAAATTCCTTGTTGAATCGAAGCGAAGAAGTTCGATTTCTTTTTTCCTCCTCTTTAGAGAAGGATTATTTGTAAAATCATAAACGAGAGAAGAGGAAAATATACATCTAATTTTTTCTCAGAGAAAAATCCTTACTGATCTCTTCGGTTGCAGGTGCAGGTAAAAAGTATGAGGGACACCAGCGACGTACCGCGGGTCAATTTACAACTTCCCTTACCAACTAACTCTTAAAAAAATGCAAGCCTCTATAAGAATTTGCAAAGAAAGCCAAGGAAATGAACAACTTCCAAAGGATCTAGAGTTTACCAATTATGGTACATCGTGCAATCCCATCCTATGCCCGCATCCAGTATTTATTAAAAATAATGATTTAGGACATAAAGAAATTACAATATAGTTTCAATACAATTTGAAATTCAAGTTGGATATCTGTTTCGGTGTAATAAAAATAACAAATAAGCTTAATTAGTATACAGATAAACATAATGAGATAAGTATAATCAGTACTGGGACCACAATATTATAACGAACTGTAATAATAATATTAAAGAGGTGTTCACGGGGTTATTACAGTTATAAAAGGTTATTACAGCTTATAAATTTCACAAGGGGAGCCATTTTGTATATATTCACAGGGTGTAAAAGTTCATAAAATTTATGCAGTACGAGAACTTATACTTGACAAAGATCTAGGCTGTAGGAAGAAAGTCGTTGCATAATTTTTTGAAACTTCGGATACTGATGCTTATCTTTAATTAGAAACCTTTAGAATGCCAGGATATTAGCTTATGGGGATTTTATGTGAATATCTTCAGTTAAGGAGATGGGGAAGTGTAATGATCAGGTTCCCCACGTATGCAGATGTCGTAGTTCGCCTTATTTCTTGCGTAGAAATATGTGGGGAAAGGTTCGTGCACTGTTATATAGTAATTGAATGCAGGATCCGAGTACAGAGATGCGAAGCTTACATTGGGGATCAAGTTATTATGTACGTCTTCTCTGTGAAGGATTACTCCACAAATCTTGCCAAGTTGAAGTTGAAGTTGAAGTTGAAGTTTTGAAGCAAGTTGTTTTAGATAGTACTTGAAATTTGAGCGAGGCCATTGAAAGTTGATTTCAAAACCATTTTGATTAAGAGATACTTCTTTGGCTATTTCATCTGCTTGATCATTACCAAAATGGGCATTATGTCCTTTGATCCATGAAATTCGAATTTTGTAGTTTGCAATTAAAGCAAGAAGAGAATTTATGTCGGAAATCAATGGAGAGGAAGGTAAGGGATTCTTAATTGATAATATAGTTGCTTGAGAGATTCAGACTTAGATTTTATGATACATTCGTTGACATTTTTGAGAACGGCTATTTCAATCGCTGCTTTTATGGATGACCATTCCATTTGGAAAACGCTATTATTATTATGAAGATGACTTTTCCATTTGATGATATTTGAAGAGGCAATTTGAAAGTAGACTGCTGAGCCAACGTTTCCTTCAATTTTCAATCTATTAGTATATGCAGTTCGAGATGAACTACTTGAATTTTTTTTTTTTTGTAGGGAATTGTATTTTACTGTTATGAAGCTCTAAATGGATAAGATTCTCTTTTCGGTTACAGGGCAACATGTGCGAAACCAATTTCTCTAGAAAACGAGTGCCAAATTGACACTTCCAGCGATAAAACATGCTTTCGTCATCGGCTCGTTTCGAGAATATTAAAAAAAACATAAATATATCTTAGTTAGTTAGTCCAATAAACAAAAAACGAAATAGAATGGTATATTTAAAAAGCTTCTTATTGACAATACGCTGAGAACAAAAATACTGATATAAGAGGTATGAGCAACACGTTTAATTTATTGGTGGGCGATAGGCAATGTTGGTATATAAATCTTTCGGAAAAAAACTGTTTTGGCATGTGTCGTTCTATGGCAGAAGAGATTCAAACATTTCATTGATAATATTAACACTAGAATCTCTCTTAACCGGCAGCAACAGGACCTCGCCGATTCCGGATAAAAGGTTTTTCTGGATAACTGAACGTATATTTCTGGAATTTACCTGTTCATATTTTGTGATGGCATCTGTACAAACTGCAACATGTGAAGTATTAATAGTATATGAAGCAAGTAAATAATATCGAGAACCGTACAGATTATTTAAAATTAAAACACATATGCAAGAGTGTTATATTTTAGGAAAATGACTATCTGCCTGTTTATCGGATTGTCGCCGCAGTTTTTAAAATTCTCTGTGTATACAATAAATCGACATGACATTATATACTAACATAGACGAACATTTATTAGCAAATCTTACGAAACTCTGGAACCCTTTGCCAGCTCCCTACCGAGTAACATTTTTGCTCTGCGTGTTGTATTTATCTTCATACTCCTCTTCTTTCGGTGTCTGCCGATAATATCGCGGCAAAAGCATCGCGGACGAAAACGTCGCGGAGAAAACAACGCAAGGGGAAAACGTCGTGCTACAAAACATCGTGGGAGAAAATAAACCAAAGAGAAAACATTACAAAACATCATCGTCGAAAATAAAGCTGTTCAAAAACTTCGCAGTTTAAAAACATCGCCGTCGAAAATACCGTGGTAAAAAATAAAGTACCTACAAATCATCGCATGACGATAACATCGAAAACATACGTTTTCAGGCTTTAATAATTGTAAAAACTCGCATAATGATTTGTGAGCACAAGATAGAAAGAAGGATAATTTTCACTTTCATATTTTTTATTAACTAATAAATATTTGCTGAAAATGTAAAATGGAAACTTAAGCATTGAAAATTAACGTAACTTATAGCATTTAATTTTAAACTAACATAGTTAACTAACAAAGGTCATTAATAAATTATTTTTCATGAAGTTTTACTGGTCATTTTTCATGAAATGTGTAATCTAAAAAAGAATAGAAAAAGAAAGATAAGTAACTGTATGAACTTATTCATAAAAAATTGCTAAGTTAATTATGATATTGTTTTCTTCACTTGTTTTAATTTGATACTCTTATAGTGAAAATTATTCATTGTTTCGTTTTAATTTCTTGTTTTTTAAAACTGTATTAGCTAATAAAAATATGAAAGTAAAAATTATCCTTCTTTCCACCTTGCTCTCATAAATCATTATGCGAATATCCATTAACAATTACCAAAGCTTGAAAAACGAATGTCTGCAATGTTATCGTCATTCGATGATTTGTAGGTACTTTATTTTTTACCACAATATTTTCGACGACGATGTTTTTAAACTGCGAAGTTTTTGAAGCGATTTATATTCGACCACGATATTTTGTACCACGATGTTTTAGAATTGCGATGTTTTCTCTTTGCTTTATTTTCTTTTCTCCGCCACGTTTTCGTCCGCGATGTTTTCGGCTGTAACCTTCTTTCTCATCACCTTTCTCCATTTCCACTACATTCTTAATTATTTCGACGTCATCTTGAGCAAGGGTGACGAGAACAAAATTTTCTACATCCACCCAAGCATGCACCTTCTCTTTAATTCACTTTCTTGAAACATATAACTAAATCCAAGATGTGAACCACTGGCACCGGACATATTTAAAAACTAAGATAATATTTTGCATTGGATTTGGCATCATGAACATAATCATAGCCCACAACAGAAAAAGTAAGTATGACGTTTTTGAATGTGAATTGTTTCTGGAAATTATAGCAACTACCTTCAAAATTCACACATCGGTGCATAAAAAGGGACTGGTAGTCATCTTTGTTCTCTGGATTGTTTATTGGTTCATTGATTGGGTAAGGCTTGTTACGTGAGGTGGAAGAAACATGACAAATTTTTTCCATATAAAAAGCGTCGTTATTTTCATATAACCGGTTGACTGCTTGCCGATTACGAAACATTTTTCTGTACTCTGAAAAGAATACTATTATAAAATATAAGAGCAACATATTTAATTTAACAGTGATCAAAAGGCAAAGCTGTCGCTTTTCTTTCTGCAAAGATTGCTTGGCATATATTGCTTGCAAAAGATTCCAGAGTGCTTTTGGAAAAATAAAATCACACAGCAATACGTTAGCAGATATTCCAACTTTGTGCAATTCATACAGGAAACAAGTTTCATTTGGCTCTAAACATTATGGAAGGTGAATAGAACCAATGGAGCCGTAACTATACTACACAACACTTCTCATCATGTAAGCAAAAATAACAATTCATCTTTATGCCAAACTTTAGACGTGATCGCGTGTAATGAAGTCAAGTATTGGATATTGATTCCGCCTACGCACGTAATTCGCTAATGCTTCCGTTATTAGTAGAGTTTCAATATAGCGCCAGCAAATAAGTCTCCAACATCTTCATTCTATTCGGTAGTTATACCAGCGGATTCCTCCGTTTATTGAATTGTTTATGCCATTCTTTCTTTTGTTTTGTTGTATACTATGGATGTTTCCTAGATATTTTGTAATTCCAATGAAAAGTAAAATGTCTCGAAATTAAATAAAATGAAACAAAAAACAGCGTCTGGTAACTTTAATTTATAGTCTAACCCAGGATTATCCTATCTTTTCCTTGGAAGATTGGTTAAAAAGAAGACATGAACTCGCTGGCCGAATTGTAATAATTTTAAGGCTTAACATAAATATTTTAACTAACAGAAAAAAAATGCTTCTCTGGACCTTTTTCTTTAACGACAGTACTCGCCAAATAGTTTTCTCTAGGAAAATAGTGTCGACTTGATAGTGTCCACAAGAAACCCATTTTAACTCTTGTAAAATCTAAACATAAAAAGTACACATTTTAGGTTAGTTATTTCGGTATCAAAGAACGAAATAAAATAGTACACTTCAAAGACTCAAGAACCTTGCTATAAGAGATTAGAACAACATAACAGGAAACTTTCGCATGCATATCTTTGTATAGAAAACTGTTTGGCGCGTGTTATCCTGTAACAGGAAGCATAATTCTTAAGTGCACATTGGTATCGCAACAGAGGGAGTGGCTCCAAGTGCAGACCAATGGACTTGACTGCTCTTGTGACTTTGAATCTTTGAAAGCTATTGTTTATACATTATTTCGCATTTGTTTCCCAGTATTCAGCATTCATATGTATTCCTTTAAACTATACAGTTATATCTTCACTATTACTTATACTTGATCTAATTTCCTATTGAAAAGTTTCACAAGGGATCTGCCAAAGTTTCTATACTATTAGATTTGCTCTTATTTGACGTCACTAATTTTTTGCCTGCTAAAAGTAACTTATTCCCTACTCTTTTTGTAAATAGTAATTAGTATCATCCAAATGTAGTAATTAGTGTCTTCGTTTCTCCCACTTCTGTAAGTGCCATCAGCGTTGGAAAGAGCCTGCCCTGGTTTGTCTATTATTGACATTGAAATCTATGACGTTTTAATTATCAGAAGAGGAAGCTGAGTAGTAAAATGTTTTCAACCACCTACAACAGCAAATACAACAAAAAAGAAATAAAAAGAGTCTGTTGTTTCGTTCTAGAAGTCCATTCGTTGATTCTCATACCAATTAACATTTATGAATTGTTCTAACATGAAAGATCTGCTTATCGACTTACTTAGTATTATATACATTAAAAACCTACACAGGTACTGTAGTAAGAAAATTGCAATTAAAAAAAAAACTATTTTCTGATGAAAACACAAGGACAAAATCTTGACATGAATTTCTTCAAGAATAAAGCAGGAAATCGAGAGAAATTTATTGAGGTAAACAACACTATTGTGACCATGAAGACTGAACCTTCTTCTTCTTCGGGGTTCAGTTTCAAGTATAAATCAAGTTCCTGTCTGCAAAATTAAATACTTATGTGGGATAATATTTCATATTACTTATGTACTACTATTATCAAAAGGTATCGGAAATAATCCACATAAAATACGTACATGCTTGTTTGCAGAAATTGCTTTCAAGGTTTTCAGAGTTATTTCGACTTCCATCGATATCTGGCAACGTTCTGTGTTTAATTTCCTTTCATCTTTTGTAAATAAATTCGTTTTGAACAGTAAAAGAATTTTTGGTTTCGCAATTTCCCAAAATGGTAAATGTGACTGAGTAAAGAATCTGCATTAAATCTTGTTTTAGAAAGAGACTTTAAGCAAGCTGACATTTTGTTAAAAATAAAAGACTTTGAATGCTATAAGATATTTAAGGAAGGCAAAAAATGGGGTGAAAATGAGCCATGTCTTTGTATCATTTACACGGTATCCAGAATTAAAAACCCAATTTCAAAGCTGCCTACCAGTGATAAGAAAATTGTGAAATTTTGTGGTGGAGTTAATGAAGGGATAGAAATATTAGAAAAAAAGTTACAAATATCACTACTAGAGAACATTGTATTAATAAATTTAACCACACATTTACAATAGTTTTACAATTTTACAAATTTTATTATAACAAAACCTTTTCCACGTGATGGCCTACATTTTCAGCTACCACCTGCACTTGCAAGTTGGCATGTTCCACACTTGACCAAAGTGTGTGCTAGGAAATGTTGAGAACATGGCGTGAAATTCTGGCTTTAAGATGAGAAAAACTCTTAAATTGCCACGATTTACCGGATGTTTCAAAGCCCTCAAAGCCATAAATCGCATGGATGGAGGTCTGGGGATCGGGGAAGCTCCACATTAAGAAAGTTCCGGCTAATGGCACATTCTTCTATAAAATTACATTTAAGAACATTCGTAACGCACCGTACAATGTATGGAGGAGCTAGATCTTGCCTAAAGATTGTTCGCGCAAGGCAATGGCTTGCTTGCAGAGCCAGAACAATTTCGTTCTCTGACAGCGATACATATCGCTGGCCGGTGATCAAGCATGTCACTGGACTTGTAGAGCCTAACTCCTCGAAGAAGTACGGGCCGAGAATAAATGATCCAGAAAACCCACCGTCATTTTTGGATCCTCTAAGATAAGACACGGATTTTCTGATTCTCAAATGCAACAGTTGTGAATATTCATTGCATCGTCCAAATGAAAATACACTTTGTCTGTCAAGAGGATACTCCAGGGCTAGTCTGAATCGACCTCAAAGCAAGCAAGAAACTAAAGTGAGAATCGGAGTTGAGCTTCAAAATCACGTGGAAACGACGTTTGCACAGCTGAAAGTTTGTAAAGGTAATATCAAAGGATATTTCGCAAGATCTTATGGACAGGTGAACCTGGCGGTCCATCCAATGCCTCTGCTACAGGTCGGACACTGGTGCTAGCCAGTGGTTTGAAGCTGTATCCTTTACCACCTGAAGTGCAACCTCGTGTATTACTTCTGCAGACATTAGTTTTCTTCTTCCAGGGTGAACAGAAAACGATTCCGTTCCTACAAATTTCGTTTTCATTTTTCGAAGGTTTTTAACATTCTTCGACCCTCTTCGAATCCCCTTCAAAGTCTGAAATTTCCGTAGAGCAGGTACTGCTGAATTAGTAGAGCAGGAATGAATGCTTTGGCAAAACGATTTTACTAATAAAGCGCCATGTCGTAATTTTATCATCATTGCGAGCAATAAGAACATTGAAAACAAAATATTCACGAATATTTTTAGATTTTATAACAGCTGCTGCTAACAGAATGACGTCGCACAGATTTACATTTTTACTGAAAGTTTTCAAAGCAAAATGCCTTCATGACGCTATTTGTAACTAATTTTTTTTCACTGAAAGACATTCCCATTCCTTCATTAAGTCCGCCACAAAATTTAATAATTTTCTGATCACTGGCTTCGCCTTATACAACTTTGAAATAAGGTTTTTAATTTTAGACACCCTGCACTTCAACTGATCTACTTTAGCGCATGGATCAAGTCAGAATTTTAGTGTTTAGCGATTGTCGTTTAATAATTAACGACAATATTGAGCAAATTTATGTATCATTTGGATTCTGTCAAAACATTTTGGAAGATCGTTTGGGCTTGGAATTCGTAGTGTCTTGACTTATTCCTAAAATATTTTTTTTCCTCCTCCAAAACCAGCAATGTATTTACATGTCCAGGGCATCTTTCGTAGGGAAGAGCATTTTAAAACATATTGTTACGAATTTTGTACATCGTAATTATACGTGAAATTGTTGTATTTTTCTGTATAATGTAATGCGAAAAATCTAAAAAGAGAAACTATGCCGGAAAAGTAAGAATACAGGGGCAAGTCTATTCAACATTGAGTAAATGGGTATCTCGGTAATTTGGTGATATCTTGCCAAGCTGACAACCAAACAAACAATCGTGACAAACATTTGGTGACATTTTGGTTCGGTCAATGTATCACCGTAATAAGTATTGTAATTCAATAAATGTAACTGATCACTATATTAGCTGCAACCGTAATTCGACGTTCATAGTGCCTTCTAGTAATTTTGAGAAGCAGAAAATGCTAGAAATATCTCAGCGGCCGAGTGAAAACTATATAAAGAGGGAGAGAGAGCATGTGCTCTCATTTGTTTAGTTGTTGTTTTGTTATTGTTGCAAGTTGTTAGTTCATCGTGAGATCGGAGAGATTTCCAGGTTAGCTTTCTCTTTAGCCGCGCTTTGCAGTGCGTTGTGTTTAACATTCTTAGTAGTTTGAAGCGTAACTAGTGATTGTCCTCTGTAATACTGTGAACACCTGTACGAGTATTTCTATAGAAAATTCCAGAACGTTGAAGTGTTTCATTAGGTGAAAATGAATTTTATTAACCTATCATCGGACCTGTGTGCATTCAATCCATTAGGAACCCGTACGCACGCAACAATATTATCATCGATTTCGAAACAAGGATCTACCTTTTGGAAATAGCAACAGCTCAGAAATTAAGGGAATGGCTCTCGAAAAGCAAAGTAACATCGAAAAGACCACAAGAGAGAAAAGGTGCTCAAAAGTCAAGGTAAGTATTGAGCGTTTTCTTCGATTAAGTGGTGTGGTGCGTCCTGAATTTGTACCGGCTGCTTGAAATGTTTGTAAAGAATAGTATTTGAGTATTTTATGGTGTTTACATGAAGCCCGTTATAGAAAATTATCTGAATTAGGGAAAGGTAATCATGGATTTTGCACTAGGATGTTGCTCGAACTCACAATGCTTTTGTTGTTTTGAATTCTCAGCTAAAAATTCAAAAACGGGCAGCTCTGAAAGTCGCATATTCAGCTAATATATGACTTTTTCCAGGGTTAAAAGCGGCCCTTTGTGGTCCTCATTTTGCATCTGTTGATTTAAGAAAAGAAACATTTCTGCCAATCGCAAAGGAGTTTTACAGAAACGCGTCTAAAAATGTTTCGAAGATAGGAAGAAAAAAACATGTTGTCATGTAGTTGAAAGGAGTTATTTTGAAGGTAATGTATTAAATGCTGAGCAATGGATTATTACTTACTATTAACTGTCCCTGAAAATGTTGGCGTATTCAACTGGTTGATTTGCACCAGTGATTGGAAGATAAATTGCCTTGTGCAAATGATTTTTAGTACTTCTATTTGTTTGAGTTTTCCTCAAGAAAACTCGTCATTACAATTTATATTCCTTGTTTTTCGGAGGAAGTGGTAGAACCGAAATTATTACTAAACCAGGGGAAAATTCCATATAATATTTTAAGCAACGCTGAAACTTAACATTAGATCAATGGTACAAAAGTGGTCATAACATGTTACTGAAATCTGATATCTGATAAACAATGATGATACTATGATTAAATTACATTCATCATTTACTTTTCCTTTTTTAAATCATTTGCAATTATATTTTTCTTTTTCATCTTTTCTATATTATGTTATATTAGTAATCAAATAGAAATTGCACCTCTGCATTCCATCAAAAATGTTTTGGCAGGTCTCAAACATGATCGCTAGTTGATAGTGTGAAAATGACGAGACGTGAAGTTATATGAATGTATTAAATTCACTTGTTTTGTAAATATATATATGTGATGTGCCATGATGATGTGATGTAGTCGTAGCTCAAAGTAACAAACGATGATAACAAAAAGAATCCATTTATTATTTTTCTTGAAAAACAGCTGTGTTAAATTTTACATCTTCGAAGAACAATTAATAGCTTTTTGAATTGATGTTTATTCCATCATTACATTAATGAAAAGACCGCCCGATGTTCCTTTGCGAGTTCTTTTATAATTACTGGAAAGGCGGAGCTTCCAATAAATTACGTCAGCCTCGTCAGCCAATCCAGTTCGCTTTAAATATTTCCAGAACATTCAATAACTGTACGTGTAGAAAAAGGGGAAAATGAATTTGACTACGGGGCTGTGAATTTAATTCCACGTACTTTCGAATAAGAGATCGTCGCCATTAAAAACAAAAGAACATGCATTTAGAATTGTGATTGAGGAATAA
>KK115849.1:386238-410319 GCA_000611955.2 Stegodyphus mimosarum | reverse complement strand
TTACTTTTGTGGCTTGCGTTTTACGAGCTTTAGTAACGTTCCTAGCTCTATAAAAGAGTGCTCGTCTATGTATGTAAGTAGAAAACATGTCAGTTACCAGCTTTTTAGGATGAGGTTCTTCAACTTCATCTCCCAGGTCACGTTTAACTGCCAGTTCCTTCAGTTGAGAATTTCGCAACTTGAAAATATGCCTTTCTGAGCAATGATGATGACAAGCATTCAGAAAGGCCAGTCTGTTCAGAGGAAACTCTCTAGACTTGTTTAAATTATTCTCCTTCCAATGCTGAATGTATAAATTGGGGCGACTTGTTAATGCTTCGGTAGGCTCTGTCTGTGATTCCTTATGTACCAGTCTGGGAGACTCCATATTTAGTTCCTCCCGCAATTTGTTTTTAAAAACATGTTAGACGCGGTCTGTGCAAAATCAAGATAATATTGACTATGTAAAGCAGACAAATAATCCAACGTTTGACTAGTATTCCTATAATGAAACAAATCATGCATAGATGAACGGTTAAGAAAGCACATCAGCATGCTGCAGTGTACATGCAGCAGACAAATCAGTCGATAACAGAATAGTTTTTCTCAGTTTTCAAAAAATGATCAGCATGTATGAAATAATGTCCTACTTATTTGTCAGATTCAGATACATTTATGCTATTTTCCGTGTCGTTCAAGTATAGAATTTCAACAGATAACAAATTATTGTATGCAAAAGAATTGAACATATCACCCATGGAATGCATTGAAGTGCCGTTTTGAGGAACATTTGTACATTTGAATACAGAAGAGCTGATAATCGTAGTGTTTCCACTCAAGCATTCTTGATTTCTTACGCTAACTTTTATTTTCCAAACAACAGAATATTTTGCACAAATTATTAAAACAAATCATGCATGCGTGTAGAGATGAAAAATTAAAATATCGATTTTAAGATCTCGTTGATTGAAGTCGTTGAAAAATAAAAATGAAAATACAAGAATTAGAACTCTTTACCAAAATTCAACTGAGAGTCTGAGATTATGCTTAATAGATGCCACAGCGGTCAAAAGTCTAGGAATAATTAATTTAAAATATGTGCGTGAAAGAAATAGCTTACAATTGTTTTTTTTTTTTAAATTCCTACTATTAGCTCACACTCTCCCCAGATTTTCAGTCTTTAATAAAGTAATTTTTGTTCATCCACTCAAGTTCAAATACATTTTTTTTAAACTTCTAGTGGATGACATTTGATGTTAATACAGGTTTTTCACATTATTAAAGTCAATTCCTACTTATTTATTCCTGTTTATCGGAACTAAAGATATGCTGTTTTTATTAAATATATTATTGAGACTTACAAAAAATGACCGCTTATTTGGAATTCTCACGTGCTGTAAAAATTAATTTTATAACAACTTATAAATAATAGTACATGACTGAGAAAAATGGGATTGTAATATTTAACAAAAATAAGTGGCAACAGTAAGACAGAGTTCTTAAGATTTTTAAAGTGTGTGAAATTATAGATTGTAGTTTTAGTGGAGTTGAATGAAGCGGATGTAATGTCGCATTATGTAGCGAAAATTCTCCCATATTTCTATATTAACGTGATGTTTAAAATACAACCCTTTAAAATGTCCCTTGCTTCACAAACGGATAATGCGAAAAGAAACGGTTAATCTTCGGATTATGGTAACTTGGCGGTTTTTTGGCGAAAATTTGGCGAGCAACCTTGCTACAGCAACCTGCCAGTTTTATTTTTGGGACGCCATTTTTTTTTCACGAAGTAAAGGTTTTTTTTTTTTTTTTTTAACTCAACATTTTTTCCAACAATCTGCTAGCCGAATTACATTTATGCTAGAATTTTTATGGAACAAAAGTGCTTAATCATGACGAAGATTAGGTGCGAAATTGTTTCCAAGTGCTTATTAGCTAAAATCACGATCGGAATTTTCCGAAAAGTCGTGGAACAAACGTGCACAGAAATTTGTTTTTACAGGGAAATTTGTATATGAAACATGTAAATAATTTTTCTCGTAAATTAGAAAAATTTCCACGAAAATGCAGGAAAATTTTGTGAATCTTTGAAGTTGGTAAAAAAGGACATATATGAAATTACCTGATCGCTAAAAAGTATGTATACTATGCAAGCTTTTATATGTTCAGCTTGCATATACCCTTTCCAAGGATGAACATTTGCACGTATAAAATAAATAAAATATGCAAGAAATTACATTAATTTTCTTTTCCCTCTAAATTATCCATTATAAAAGTCACCTGCGAATTTATAAGGCAAACATTAAAAATGATTGCAAATACTTAGTGTCAAATATTTAACTTATTTCCATGCAGGTTTACTTGTACTGAAATGGATTGCAAAATGCTACAAACGCGTAATGTACAAAATGACTATCATTTAATTAAAATATAAATAAATTAAAGAACACTCATTAAAATATAAATAACCATATACATTAAATTAATAAATTTTTATCGCCTTACTAAAATGTCGCCAAAAGTCGCCAAACTACCAGTTACCATATTCCAAAGATTAGCCAAATTTTTTTATATTACTTGTTCTAGAAGTCAGTCGCTGCCAAATTTTCATCCCCCATCAACATCTGGCAGCGATCAGTATTTCGGTTCCTTTCATCGTTTGCAAATAAATACGTTTGTTTTTAATGAACGGAGAATTTTTGTTTGGGCTAATTAAAATGGGGATAGGTAGATAGCCCTGCCATAACTGAATAAATCAAACGTACTAAAATGGCCAATGTAACTGAATAAGAACATTAAATTTTGTTTCATCAGGGAAATTATGCCACAAAAAGGTTTTAAATGTTGTAGAACGCCCGTAAGGACGGCAATTTATCAATAACGAGAGTTTTTGAAGAATATAAAAGAGTAACTCTTCAAAACCTCTCTTAGTGATAAACAGGCAGAGAATGGTGGAAGATGAAGCACGCTGAGGTTGACCATATACTACAACTGACGAGGAACACGTCGATCAGGTCAGTGTTGTTTTAATGATCATCGTTTAACAGTTAGGAATATTATTGAACACGCTACTAGATAATATGAATCATGTGAAACAATTTCGTAAGATTATTTAGGCTTGCGGCCCTTCTTTTTTGTGTTGTTCCAAAAACCCTTTTGGATTTTCCCCCAAAACAGCAACTTATTCAAGTGTCACTAGGGATGTTTCCTCATGGCGATTCGTTTTTAAAACGCATTATTAATGGTGAGGAAATATGGATCTACGCTTTTGCTATAGAAAAATGTCAACAATCGTGTGAACGATGTTCGAAGGTTAAAGCAAAACTGAAAACATCACGAGAAAGGCGGTCAAAAAACGAGGTCATGTTAATTGTTTTTCTTCAGTTGTTAACGTATTAACATCATGAACTGGCCAGACTCTTAAAAAAGGACGTTACTTAATTTTTTTTTTTGCGGTAATTGAAGAACTCTATGGAAAACGACTTGAGCGGTGGCAAGGTAAAGCATGGATTTTGCGCTATGATATTAAGTCTGCTGATAATGCTTTCGCTGCTTGTGAATATTTGGAAAAACTTCAACAGCTATGTCCCCACAAACTCCATATTCACCTAATATGGAACCGTATGGCAGTTTCTTACTTTCACGGTTAAAACTGTCACTTTGAGATCACCGTTTTGAGTCTAGTAGTGCAATAAAATAAAATTCATTGAAAGCCTTAAAGGATTTCGTGAAAATGTCTTAAAACCATGTTTCGAGAACTAGAGAAAACCGTGAATAAATGCATTAAATTTCTATCAATAAATTGAAATCTTACGTTATATGGAATCATTCCCGATATGTTCTGATCACAGAGGGACTTCAGCCTATTGCTATCGAAGAAAGTAATTATTCAAATATGTATGTAGTTTTATTATAATCCACAGCTGAAGTTTTATTTTTAAATAAAATTTTTACACATATATTTTTCATAAATATTTGACTTTAATTGCCGTGTTACTCTCTAGAGTCATTAGGTTATTTCGGAAGCAGGAGGGAGGAAAAATGAGCAAAACCTTCAGCGGGAATCGAACCAAGGACCTCTCGGTTACGGGTCGAGCGTGCTGACCATTACACCATGAAGGCATGCGAAGAAGGCTGGAGAACTACCTTATATACCGCCTTTTCAAAGGGCGACTGGGCATTAGGGGCCCCGATCGCCACATCGTGGTGGTTTAGAATCATCATCCACCACCTTTTAGTTCGGGCGCCACTTGTAGAGCCATTAGGCTATTTCGATGCTGGAGAAGTGAAAAATGAGTAACGCCTTCGCCGAGAATCGAACCAACTCCTCTCGGTTACGCGTCGAGAGTGCTGACCACTACACCACGAAGACATGCGAAGAAGGTCGAAGAAATAACTTATAACTCTACATTTAGTTATTCACTTGCGATAGTTACGTTTTGAGATTTCTGTTGGCAACACGAAGCGGGTGATCATTTCTTTTTCTATCTTTCTGTATATAAGGGTCCAAATCAAAAAACCGTACGCGCCCTTTTTATTTCGTAATGAGCAATTCCCCACTGTATACATTACATCTGTCCTTTAATAAAGTGAACGAATAAAAGCTATCGTAGCACATCTTGGCAAAAATTACTATTACAATATTGTGCATTTCATTCGATGTATATGTATCAAAGCTTGTTAAGGAACTTTATTTTACGAGCCATGTTTTGTTTGTGCTGGCAAAAATACATTTTTATTAATTAATTACATAGTTGTATAAGATGGTTTTCCTTTTTTTTTTTTTTGCAGGTACAGCTTATTGCTAAATCTCAAGTTTTAGCAAGTGATAATTGGATTTTTTTCAGATTGATTTTATTAAAAGCAATTCCTTTAAACAATATCGTATAAAATTTTGCTGTATAAAATATTTTAAAAGATTCTGTAGCTTCTGAGAATTAAATAATGCCGCATGTATGAACAAAACATTTAGAGAGCCCACTTTAGAACCTGATTGGCTTGCCGTTTTTAATTCTTTCAGGATCATTCGTGGAACAATGATCTTAGAGTGCCTAACTGAGTTTTCCGGAATCGTAATACGAAGAGTTTCTCTGTGAAAACAAGAAAAGAGAAACCCTTTGATTCTTTTTCTTTTCCTGGATTAGCTTTCATAGATTAGAACTCTTTATTTTGAATAGAAATTGTGTTGAGGGTTTGAAACTTCTTTTTGGCAGCAGTGTTTAGAATATCTTTTGTCAAAAGCGAATTCTTCTGGAGAACAAAAATACCGAATTTTTTTCCTTTAAAATCTTCTTAAAGGATGTTTTCAGTGTGAATAGATTTTCTTGAAAAGAAACAGTATCGTATACAAAGTATCGATGAAACTTCACTCTTAAATTTTCAGTAAAACTTCTCATTCAATTGTATAAATTCATCCAGAATGTTTTTCAGTTTCCTGAAGCTTTAACAGTGAAGCGCCCAGTAAAATTGTTATATATACCTCAAAAGGAAAAAGAAATTTCTTGGAAAAACATTTCCTATTGCGAATGCAAGATATGAGTGTACATAAACAAGTTTTATTCGGCTCAATCGATACAAACTGGCACTGATGACTCGTGTTTTAACATTCACTTATTAATAATAGTGTATCTAGGTATTATAAACATGTGCTAGTTTAGCGACTTCAATTAATTATGTATTCAAATTTATTTTGTTGTCCTTTGATTGTTTCATGCTTTATAAGTTCTTTTTTTAACCTTCCACTCTACAGACTTTAGTTTCCGTTTCTTAATTACAGGTCGTATCGAATTACCGCGTAAAAAAAACGGAAAATATTCAATTTTCGACGATTGCTCCATATTTTCGAACAATCGCGAATGAGGCAGTACCGATACAGTTGAATTATCCACAAATAAAGAGAGAACGGTTTGAAAATGATAAATTTATACAGAACATCTGAAGACTATTCAGTAGTTCTTAGTAAAATTAGGTTCACTTCTAACGCCTTGTTCCAAGCGTAAATGAAATGCTGTCATAAAAGTGATTCCTCTTCCTTCAAACCAATTTCCTACTCTTATTGGCTGAAGTTGCTGAATTATGACAAAGCACGAAAGGACTACTAACCTGAGGATGCTTTCGTCGAGGTTGATTTAAAGGGAAACTGGTTTGTATTCACATGACACATGTGGAAACTCATTGTTCGGAGATTGGATTTTGTTAGCTAGTACACTGCCAAGAACTTCTTATAAGGTATTTTCTCCCTTCTTTCTGCATGCCATCGTGGTATAAAGGTAGTGCACGCGGCGCGTATTCGAGAGGTCCAGGTTCGAGTCCCGCCGAGGGCATTGCTCATTTTTTATGTCTCCTGCATCAAAATAAGCTAATTATTCTACATTCTTCATATCGATCATGGTATGTAATACTTGCAAATTCGAAAGATGAGAATTTTGAACTATGACCAACATCGTAAAATCGTCTTCTTTCCGGCAGAAACACTGGCACATATTTTACTTCAGTACCGCACTAACAAATGGCAATAGTCTCTCTGTTGCATTTTTTAATTTCTCGCGTTCATTGGATGCAATATTGATACTTCTCAGCTTGCGCCAGGTCTTGGCGGAAGTTTTCTGTTCATCAACATCGAACTTTCTTGTGTTGTGCCAAAGTTGCTGAGTGATTTAACTCACTTATTGTGGTTCATATCGAACTGCCGTTATTAAACTACTTTGAAAAGATCAAATATTTCTGTCGCAGCTCAGACCGTAAAGTGATTAGGGAAGCCGACCGCGATACCAAAGGGCCCGGGTTCGAATCGCGGAGAAGGCGTGGCTGTATTTGTTCGTCCCCTCATAGGAGGCAATGGCGACCCACCTATTAGGTTCCTCCATAATAAAGTGACGCCTGCTTCTGGCCTTAGTAGTGGCCAACGTCTATGGATAGTTTCGGCCCGCCATTGGGTATAAAAATAAAATAAATAAAAAATATCTGTTGTCTTTAAGTGAGTTGCGAAGATGTATAATTAACATAAGTAAAACAAGTGGCAGTGGAGAACTGATAAAACTGTATTAATTCCTCAATTCATATCTCAATCTGCAAGTTCTGTCAACACCCAGTGGAGAAATTTCCTCATTTTATTATAAGTCAAAACTATCCACCTATATAGCTTCACAATTTGTGACTTGGAAAAAATGATCTTACTGAAGTTTTATGCTACCGATAGCATAAAGGTGATAGAAAGAAAGGTGCAGCTGAAACTGAGACATGTTTGCTAAGCAATAAAAATAGCAATAAATTAGAAACGACCGCAAAAAAGGTCTTGGAAGAAACAGTGTTACATGTTACTGGTTATGCTACAGGTTTATATTACGGGTATTTATGTTAATAATGTTACGCATTTTGCATCTATGCAAATAACTTTTGTGATATTATATGTGAAACTGCGGTATTTTTTGTATAATGTAACATGAAATAACTCAAAGGGACGAAGCTCGGCCAGAAAAATAAGACTACAGGTGAAAGCCTATTTAACATTAAGATAAATGGCTATCAGTATAACTGTAATTGATGCTTATGTGTAACTGTAACCGTATCCGGCCCTTATATGCCTTCCAGTAATTTTGAGAAATTACTAGAGGTTTCGCTGTGGCCGGGGAGAAACTATATATATGACCGAAGAGAGTATCAGTTTCTCAGTTGTTTAGTACAGCGTGAGTTCGGAGCAGAGAAATCTCCGTAGTAGCTTCGCTGTTTAAATGCGCTTTCCATTGTGTTGTGTTTAACGTCCTTAGTAGTCTGAAATTTAGCAAATGACTGTACTTTGTGGTACTGAGAAGGTCTGCAAGAGTATTTTTGTGGAAAGTTCCGGAACTGTAAAGTGTTTCTTTTGGTAAAATAAATTTTACCATATTAACATTGGTTCTGTGTGCATTCAATCCATTACGAACCCATACGCATGCAACAATAATATTGTATTGTTATTGTAATTTTTTTACAGTATGGTGAACTCTATTAGAAGTTCGAAGGAAAAAAAAATGGAGGCAAAGAATTAAGTTTAATCAATAATGTCACCACGTTGCGACATGCATTGAAAATTATAAAATGGCATTTTTAATGTCTGAGTGCTATACCAATAATCAAAAGAAAGTGAAACATTTCCCAAGAATAACCTATATTTACGTAAGTTTCAAAATAGAACATATTTCTTATGATTCCAATTTTAGATTGCTATAAAATGCTGAATAGCATCTTAGTATTGCATTGCTGATGATTAAACTTCGTGTTTTTTTTTAGATATTGTTAGAGGTTTATGTTAAGCTTTTTTTTTTTCAGTATTGCTTCCTGGGAAGACTGCAAACATTTCCTGCGTCTCGAGGCTATCATACCAACAGTTTTCAAACATGCTTCTTTAACAGAAGTCTTATAAAAGAAGTTTCCCAATCGTAAACATCCGTTAATACAAATTCGATTAAACAAGTATACACGCTAAAATTATGATATAAAATGGATGACATAAACCAAAAAAAAAAAAAAAAGGAATAAAAGCAATGCATGACATTGTAACCACAATCACAAACAAAAATAAAATCAAATAAAGACGGGGATTTACGTAAATTTATGAAATTGCTAGTTAAATACAGAACTTCAGGGAAAGTAGACTGAGAGAAGCCAGTCTGTAAGAGGAATACCTGCTCACATGGCAATCAGATGGCGTCAGCAGGCAATAAGATTAGGTTTAGTTACTGTTTACGGTAATGTACGTAAGGACTTCCTGCCTAAGGGAAGGAATGCTTTCGTAGAGCGTTTTTTTACAGGAAACTGACTGTTGGTGACGTCATGCATAGGGAAAATCAGAAAGCCAGCCATGCAGCCAGCCTCTTTGCCTTTGTTCTAATCCAGGAAAAACTACCAGTACTCAACAGTCTTTAACCGCTCTGCTGCTGGTGCAGTTAGGAGACAATAAAAAGCTGTATTGATTAGTTTCTTTCTAGTCGAAAGCAATAATTCCTGCTTTTACGTCTTTAGAGCTCGCATTTTCATTTGCATAAATTTGGAGCGAGCGAGTGAAACAAATACAGAAAGGAAAACAGAATTCTACCTATCAGCAGAATAAAGAAAATCTTATAACTTTTCTGCCGCCCAACCGGGATAGGGATCAGGGATTCTGACTGCCATACCTAAGGGTCTGGGTTTGAATCCCGGAGAAGGAATGCATGTTTGTAAAAGTATAGTTTCTGTGCGGCATGGGGGCACTCAAAATATGCGACGAGACAGGAAAGTCTCTCGAGGGGTTATTGGTAGGGGAAGAGGGGTGGGAGACTCTCCGACTCGTCTTCTCGGTCTTCAAATTTGTGAGCGGAACTGAGCAAACTCGTACTGTCGCCTATATGGTGTCCAAGGCTCTTACCAACGACAGGAGCAGTTTTGCTTCCTTGCAACGAAGAATTTCGTGGGCTTGTTCTGATAGAAGACAAGCAAGATTAGTCACAATAACAACAATAACATTTCCTCCATATGCTTTGCTTCCAAATCACATACCTTATTTCAGTGCAGCGTTTCAAAAAAATTTTTGTGTGTGCTCCTAGTGAGTTTCAACAACACGGTGGTCGAAGTTAAAGCGAATTAATGTTCTCTTTAACATTACTGCTGTAGCCTTATCTTTTTATATTTTCTGTTCCCTTTATTTATATAATAAATTTTATGAATGAAGCTTTTTAAGACATATTTTTCTTCTATTTGCTATAAATATTTACATCTTTTCGAGTTTTAAAGCTCCATTATTGATTCTATATCCTTTCCAGCATAAATATGCAAACCCGCATAACTGGGAATACTAACAGATATACTTTTATGAAATCGAAAAAAAATCATGGGTTGTAAATAATACATGCCTCTCATTGCGAATGCAGTGAATTAAGCTGCTGCGTTTTGCAAAAACACGGTTATCTGATTTTATTTTAATCGGAATAGATATTGCATTGCTTAATGGAAGTTATATTTGGAACTGCAGCCATATGACTTTTCCTCAGAGACGTAACAAGTAATTTAGCTAAGACGCATTATTTTTTAGCTCAAGAAATGCCTTTCAAGGTTAGATCGCAGTCTCTGAATGAAAATTACAAACTGTGTAACCCTTGTTTTAATATGTTTGTACTGAAAGCTAGATCTTTAATGTAAAACGCTGTTTTAATTTGAAGTCTATATGGCTTGCATTTTATCTTTTGGGAATTCTGTAACATTTATTTTTAGTTTGCTAACCGCTTTTTTGGTTCGATTTGATCTACTTTGTGCTTTCTGATTTTCAAACACACTAAATTTTCTCAAGTTAAATTCAAATTAGATAGCTGATCTAGTAACAAAAGGCGTTTATATAGATAATAAATTAACCGTAACGTGAATCAACATATGATTTTGCATTTGGGAGGCATTTCGGTTGATCACTGTTGATGGAAATAAGCTTTAATTCAGCCTTTGGAGTTTTGCCAATATTGTTCTGCGAAGGAAAATTTGTTTTTTGCCCCCGTCCTTAAAATATGCTGTTGACTAATGCTCACTTGTCTGATCTATAGTCAGCCCAAACCCACGAAATTTCTTGTGGCAAGGAGCGCAATAACACGTCTGTCATTGGCAATAACCTTGAGCACTACACATGTCACAGTGCGGACGGATCGAGGGTCTCTGACCCCTCTTCCCCTGCCACTAACCATGCGAGAGGACGTTCGGCTTGTCTCATATTTAGAGTGCTCCCGTGCCGCTCGGACTCTATACATTTACAAACATCCATGCTTTCTGCAGGATTCGAACACGGTCTCTTTGGCAGGGCATTCAGCGACGCTAACCACTATGCCGGTTGGGGGGCCTTAAAATATGTAGTTACCTTTAAACTAACGTCACCTGTGGCAAAGTGCAACTCCGAAATCAAACTCAAGAGGCCGTTTCAAATGCTTTTTCTAGTTATTCAGATTATTAAACTCAGATTATGCAGTCCATTCTAGAATACAAGGTAAGTAAACAGATTGAACTTAAACTCAAGAGAAATTTGTTTTTCCCGCTGATTGTTCGTTGCACTCTTTGACTCAAGGACAAAAATTTCTAAGAAGACTTCTTAACAGAAAGAGGACGGCTTCTGTCTATGCTGCTGACCAGTTACTACACTATAAATGCGGTATGCAACAAACATCAAACTTGCGCTAAAGGCACTACATACTGGAATGTGCAAATTTCATTCATTTCAGCACATGCGCACAAAGCAAGTATGCGTAACGTCATCTACATTATTGAGGAATGCACAGCCGGTTTTTAATGTGGGAATCACATTTGAACATTGTTGTTTGTGTAAAGATCGTTTATGCTTCGTGTAAGAAGGAGAACTCCTACCAGCACTCGGCTGTATCATAGCCTATCGGGACTGCGGTTTATTGCTGCGCGGTATCAATACTCCCATAACATGTCCCATAACTGGACGGGATCCCATGACTCTCAGGTGAATATGGAACCAATGGGTTCAAAAGGGCGAATGAATGTCGTGCAGGATCTCAGCAAGGGCGGTCCATTAACGTCGAAGAGGATAAGATTGTTGTCTTTTGAAACTTGCAGGATTGTTCAGCCATGTCACGTACTCTAAATCAGGAGTTTTGCTCGTGTATATAGATACAAAGGACAGCAAGTATCCATGTGGACAGGATAAGCATACGGGACACCAGGATTTAATGATACAAGTACTGTCTCGCTACTGATCTAGTGAAGCATCCTACAGAAGATTCATGCAAACGTTCCAAAACGTTTTCATGCAATTATTATTTAGAAGAATTGTAGAGACATTAGGTTATTTCGAAGCAGGAGACATGAAAAATGAGCAACGCCTTCGCCGGGAATCGAACCACGGACCTCTCGGTTACGCGTCGAGCCCACGAAGGCGGGAGAAATACCTTATATACTCCCCCTTTTAAAGGGCGAGTGCGGTTTTGGGGACCCAGTCGCCAAATCGCGGTGGTGGAGAATCATCATTCACCCCCTTTTTAGTTCGGGCGCCAGTGTAGGGACATTAGGTTATTTCGAAGTAGGAGACATGAAAAATGAGCAACTCCTTCGCCGGGAATCGAACCACGGACCTCTCGGTTACGCGTTGAGCATGCAGACCACTACACCACGAAGGCATGCGAAGAAGGCGGGAGAAATACCTTATAGAATTTGTATACTAATATACAATAACGGGTGTATCGTTCTAAAAGTATAACTTCGCAAGGTTCAATCTAATTATATCTCAGCTAAATGCCTGGTTAATTTTCCTATATTGCAGATGAATAATTTCTTCACATTTACTTTGCACTACAGTAACACAAAATGAGTATAATAATCTTAAAAGCAACTGAAAATTTATATGTACTACGGGCCTGTAGTTTATAATTAAAATGTTAAACATTTTGCGTTCGTACCCGCAGTTAAAGACTGGGGGCGTGCGGGCAACTTGAGGATTGAGAATGCAACAGTCCTTTAAATTAAATATTTACGAAACATATAGTGGACTAGAGACTAACAGACTTGTTCCAAATCAAGCACAATTACTAATGTAGATATCAGATTAATCAGTAGATTAACAGAATTTATCGAAAGCAAAGCGCAGCTACTACGGCGAATTATTACTGAAGTTGCCTCGTTTTTTAAACTCACTTAATTTACATTTCTGGGAAAGCTGAAGAGAGAAGTAGAAGTGCAGAAAAGGTTTAACAAAAGAAATAGTGAATGAATTAAAACAGACCTTACAGCTTGGAGCACTTGTTTTTCTATTTGTTTCACATCCTTTTGTCTTATAATGTTTATCACTTTCTTTTTGAAGTTATAAATATGATGCTACAGATTTCTTTGAAAGCAGATGTAAATTTTCTTTGAAAGAAAAGTTCACCGGCTGAGCATCTATTTTTGCTATTTATTGCATTATAAACTAATATTATCGAGTAATGTAGTTTATATTTTTTATTCTGTTAAACAATGTCATATGCGAACATTATTTTTATTCTTTACAGTTCATGTCTTCAGGATTTTACCACGAAACATGCAAATGGCGCACGGTGAATTTTCTCACCTTTTCTTACTACTTCTCATCTTGCTGTTTTATATCAAACACCGACTTTTCTTAGAGTGAACTTCGACTTCTTCCTCTCTCTTCTTGACGTTTCACGTAGTATTCTCTGAAAAACACACGAAGTAGAGTAATTTAAACCTAGCTGGCAAAGATCTCTTCCCATTTCCATTGAAGTATGCATTTCGTGTAGAACCTGCCCGTTCCACAGTTCGATTTCTTTGGTGATTTCGAATGTCTAGCCGAGTCACCACAAAAAAGAGTCTTCGTCTTCTTCCGTTCTTCACATTGTTCTCTTGCCACACGCAGAAATTCTATCATCGAGTACATTGAAAGAAAGCTTTTAGGATATTAGGAAGATCACTTTTCGTTTCCCAGCATAGATTCAAAGGGGCGTGTGTTTTCTTTCCTAAACTGTAGCGCAGTTGTTATTTTTTCCTGTTACCCGTTTATACAGGCGTAGGGTGGATCTGCTATTTTTTTACTCTTCGAAGAGTGCGAGAACAGATCTAGAATCAATGTTTGATTGTGTCATGGAAATACATTCAGGGACATGGGGCTGAAGATAATAATGTTCGAAATATAAAACTAACAGGAAAATCTATGGACTTGTGATAAAAACGGCTGTTATTTAGTAAAACTGGAATGTAAGAGGCTGTCATAAAATGAGGAACTTAGAATTAATGTGAATATTTCCCAGAAACAGCCCTAAAGAGGAAACTGAATTAAATATTTTCTGTTTATAGTACAGCTTAGTGTCGCTAAACGTATATATGCACGCATACATAATTTAAAAGTAGAACTAAGAAGTAAAATCCATCAAATATGGGCTAATTATGCATATTAAGTGGAATTTCTTTAATCCATAGCTTAGATTTTTATGTTGCCATGCATATATTTTTACTATTTTTTTTTCGGTTTTAAATTATTTTCTGGCCAAACGCAGCATTTTCGGATCAGTTTTAAGCCATATTGTGTTTTATGGATTTACCGCTTTGCGGAAGTTTCATCTTCGGTAACGAATTTTTATACCATTAATTATCTTATTAGCTTTTATCATAAATTTTATCACAAAATTCCTTTATCAAAATTATTTAAAATTCATTCAGAAATGGGATCACGAAAGAATAGTTATGATTACATTACTGCTGCTGACTGGCAACAACGAATAGTGTATCAAATCCATTCATACTTATTCATTTTTCTTTCTCCTATTTATTGTACTTGAGACTTGACGAAAGGGGCAATTTGCCCAGAAGTACTATTAATTTCCCAGAAGTACTATTAAATTCCCAAGAGCTAAAGCCATTATTTTACTTTTATTTTTATTAAATTTAAAGCAATGAATTATAGGATGAAAATTCCTTGCATGGAGAGAAAATTTATTCATCACCAAGTTTATTTGGTATATTTTTATGAAAGTTGTACATATTATGACTAAGTAATGACGCATGGAATAAACAAAGAACATGCTCATATTTTTCAGCATATATTTTTCTTCACCTCAGAGTTTGTTGCACACGTGTTTCCCAAATATTGCATGTCAATCTATAATACTTCACTCATGTGAGCCCACCAGCGGCCGAGCGGTAAAGTCGCGAAACAGTGGTAGTTCGGTCCGAGGTTCGAATCCAGTGAACGGGGGAAAATTGCAAGGGCGCTTTCGTGGTTTTCGCCATGTGCAATATGTATACGAGCCAGTTCCCTTAGGAAGTCCTCCAAGAAGGCATCGCTCCCTTAGGCATATAGTCCTCAAGGTCAAAAATATAAATTGAACTGTATACTTTGTTACTTTCTCGAATTATTTAATCCAAAATTTAAATTGATAATAAGTTAGTAATATGTTTAATGGTATTTCGTCTAGAAAAAAGAGTAGCGATGGGAATAATTGGAGTTCTGGATTTACGATATCAACATGACTGGACATCCAGTTTTACAGTTGTTTGCTGGTTAATTAATTATGACAAAGAGTATAAAAGCTGTTTCCCTAACGGAAAGATTATTTTTGCAGACAATTTTTCAAATTAGACTGGCTTTTCGTTAGCCAGATTTATGTAGGCCAGAAAATTAGAATTCCCGATTTACGGAATCCGCATAACTGGAGTTCTGGATTTATGGAGTTTCGGATTTGTGAGGTTTTTCAGATTTATGCAGCTGAGCAATTGAAGTTCCGGATTATAGAGTCTGAATAGCTGGATTTCAGTTTTTAGTGTTCCAGGTGTTTTTTTGTAATTCAAGTAAGTGAACTTCCAGATTTTTAGGAAGTTTCGTGCTTATTATTAAATTAAGGTGAGGTTTCTTTCTCGTGTTTTCCACGGAGCTGCAAGTGACTTTAATAGAACTTGTGCTTTTAAGCGCAAGCGTGAGGTACTAATGCGACACAATTGGGGTACGAGTCTCAGACATAGCAAGAATGAGAAAGGTTGATGAGATGGATCTTTGTTATTTCAGTGCCTGCATATTCGACTCTACAGTGCTCCGACTGACTAGAAGAACTGTTTATGAAGTTAGCTTGCATTTCTATCAACCAGGACGTTCAGCCGAGACGGAGTGAAGTCGACACCGTCGTTAAGGTTGCCCGAGTTTTTAAACGGTAAAGCAAGCGTTCCTGATAGAATTTACCAGTCGGTAGCTATATATTACAGGGTGTACCGTAAATGTTGCGACAAACTTTTAGGGGAGGTAGGGCACATCATAAGGATTAAGAATTGCATAGGAACCTGTACCCGGAAATGTCAGGGGTAAGTGGTAGCAGAGGTGGAAGATGGGAAAAGAAGCAAGAGTGATTAATTTGAAACATTTATTGGATATGAATACAAATGGTGAACGACAGCTTGAATGTTACAACAGATGCTCGAAGTTTGCACCATCAGACGCCAAACATGCCTGACACCGACATACCATTTGAATGCCGCGAATTATTTGATCTTTACGGAACAGGCTCTTCTCGATTTGCTTGACGATGTTCCACCAAATGTGAGGCGCAACATGTGATTCCAACATGATGGGGCCCGTGCTCATTTTGGACTGGATGTTTGTAGCCATTTGAACAGATCATTCCCGTATCGATGGATTGGGTGTGTTGGACCAGTTCCCCAGCCCCCACGTCCACCATATTTATCCAGCCTTGATTTCGTTTTGTAGGAAGCCATTAAAAGTGTGGTGTATTACGATCCTGTTGTGTCTCAAATTGATCTCGTGGTAAGACTCGCCTGCGCAGCTGCTACAATCAAAGAAACTCTCGGTGTGTTTGAACATGCTCGACAATCAATGGTCCGTCGGTGTCAGGCATGTTTGGTGTCTGATGGTGCAAAATTCGAGCATCTGTTGTGACATTCAAGCTGTCGTTCACCATTTGTATTCATGTCCAATAAATGTTTCAAATTAATCACTCTTGTTTCTTTTCCCATCTTCTGTCTCTGCTACCACTTACTCTGACATTTCCGGGCATGGGTTCCTATGCCATTCTTAATCCTTATGATATGCCTTGCCTCCCCTAGAAGTTTGTCGTAACATTTATGATACACCCTGTATATATGTATTATCTATATTTATATATATAGATAACGATAACTCCACGACTTAGTAGATAACTCCACGACTTAGTAGATAACTCCACGACTAAGCTTAGTTCACGAATAGTTCATGTGATAATAAACAGCCCACAGTTTTTGCTTTTGTAGTCATATCTCCGGACCAAGATAGGAATTCACAAACGCTGAAGGATTTCTCTAACACCACTGCGAACTATATCTCCTCCAACATCTTGGGAGGCTAGTCAACGCCGTCTTGCCACAATAGCTGTCTGCCTGGACCTTGCGAAAGTCCGTCTACTTTTCTCCTTGGCTAGCAATCGTCAAGCATCGTCTGCTTGGACCCGGAACTAAAGCACGTCTGTCTTAATCCACGTCTGAGAGTTTTCTGCACGCCTTTGTGCGGCGCTGGCGGCAGATGACGTGTTGGATGACTAAGCGTATCAGTCGTCGGTGAGTATACTTCCCACATATATACGTATATATATACATGTCATATTTTACTTTTTGTATTTTCAAAATTATATTTCTCATATTTTGCTGCTTTAATGCTTTTTCTCTCCTCTCTCGCTTCGCCTTTTTCTCTTTGAAGGGGGGAATGTGTAAGATGAAAAATATGAAAGCAAACTTCTAATTTTAATTGGCTATAACCTCTTTTATTTTAAAATTAATTTGGGGACTTTTTCTCTCTATCTTAAAAATAGCTCTATAAGTCTGCGTCATTCAAATTAATTATGTGATCCTACGTAGCACTTAATGCAGATACCTCAAATATTGTAAACCAAAACCTTTTAAACTCGAAATGAAATTTTTGACTCTCTCCCTTCGTCCTCTGAATTGCTGCGATAGTTTTGCCTTACGCCTTCCTCCTGGCAAGACTCTCCTGAAGACATATATGCGCTGCTATGCTTTCCTGTCTAAGATGGCATTTTGTTTTTAACCTGTGTATATAAAAATTATTGTAATTGCTTATGAGCAAAAAGTATATTGCCTATAAAGAAATGATTTTGATGTGCCTAAAAATAAAGATGGTAATTCGCCGAACTTAGTTTTACCAGCGTCTTTTTCCTGCCTTTCTACTCAGCCATCACGACTACGCAGCAAACTATGACAACTATATATATATGTGTGTGTGTGATATTTCCAGTCGAAAGTCCGGTTGTTGTCGTTTCGAGTGGAAATGTTGCAGAACGGAACAGACAGACGTATTTCATTTTAGAAACTCCACATCTTTATTCGCTTAAAATGACAACTCATTTTTCTTTAAACGAAGATCACATATTTGATAATAATTTAAATAGTAATACTAGTAAATTTAGAACTCGACCTCATAAATATTTTTAACAAAGGAAAGACGGAGAGACAGAGCAAAGCATTTGTATAGCAGGAGTGGCAGAAAGCAATCTGACGAAAAATGGCGCGTAGAGCTATTTATAGTAGCGGTTACATAACAGGCTAGACAGTTCTGGAAAGTACTGGTATAGAGAAGATCTTGAAATTGCGGAAAGTTAATTAGAGGTTGCCTGTTCGCGTAGAGCAAAGCCATTGTATTTTTTATATTTTACATCTTCACCCCCCTCAAAACAAGAGGCCGGGAGAGCAAAGCATTAGTATATTAGTGAAGCAAGAAAAGTATCAGAAAAGACGTGGAACATCCAGGACATAGCGTAAAGGCTTTAGCTATGCCCTATCACACTCATGCTCTTTCTCATGTATTTAGGAAAATTCTGAATTATAGAATTTGACAACAAAACTTATAATTTATAGCTAAAGATATAATTTAGAGCCAAACATCTAATTTAGGCAATAATAAGACAATAATATTAAATAATAAATTAGAAATATGAAAGTCCTCAACTTCTTCAAAATGTCCAATGTCTTTTTGAATGTTGAATGAAGCATTTTCACCAGGTAAATGGGCAAAGTTCACTAAAACTCTTTTAAAGTAAATGTTTACTTGTTTTTCATAAGGTAAAAGTAAAAAAAGTCTGTTCAGTAAAAATATAATTTTCAAGTTATTTTCACATTGAATAAAATATAATTTCCATATTCAATACGTATTCAGTAGTATATTATTTCAAATGATGTTTCAAATAAAAATTTAATTACATTATAATATTTTGAAATTTTTCGCAATTTTGTAATGTTAATGGATGTGTTTGAAATTTTTATATTTAAAAATTTTTAAAAAGTCTTACCTGAACAGATATAATTATGAAATTTATTTCTTATTTTATGTTCACAAAATAAGTCCGTATTATTATTGTAGGGCAGTGTGGAATTTAATATATCTTTAATTTTTGCATATTTTTCATTTTATTTAACTAGCTTGAAGATTTTTATGGTCATAAATTATAAATGTAAACTTTGATAATTGTACAATACTAGAGGTCAGTTACCTTTATTAAAGAACGGAGGCTTTTATGTGTAATTGTATTAAGCATCTCACAGTCATCAGTAAGTTGTCACGCTGATTTGCATTGTGGAGAATTTGCCAATTTTTATCAAAGTTTATTTTGTCAAAGTTTGTACTGTATTTTGTTACTTTTATAGGTATTAGGTTCTAAATTCTATTTTACATTGCTTTACGATTAAGAAAATGTGGATTATTTTATAAATAATCAATTCAAATTTCATGAATCTGTAAAAGAAAATTGTGGTTTTTCAATTGGGAATTTCAATTTTTATGAAAGACTTTCAAACTAATGACTGTAAAATATTACGATTGACATTCAAGCAAAAATTTTATAGAACTGTGAACTTTCCAGTATTTCTTGAAAAGATTAGGACATTCCTTCAATGATTTTACAGAAAAATGAACTTGCAGATTTTCAATTTGCATTTATCATTAAAAATGATATTTACAAGATTTGTTATGTTAAAAAATTACTTAGATCAAAATTCTATAATTTTGTTTTCCACTATCGTATTTTCCTTTCTTTTGCTACTGCTGTAACGCTTTTTCCTAAAAAGGCTTTTCTGTTGCCACGCCTTTTTCTCTTTGAAAGGGGAATATGTAAGATAAAAAATATGTAAATCAAAATTATAATTTAAACTAACCCCTAATTCAGTTTAATTGGCTCTCTCTGTTTTAAAAATCGTAATAACTTCTCTGGATTGCATCATTTCTAGATCATTCCATTTTGCATGGCCTGAACTGATGACGTAATAATTGGAAAATTAAACTTTTAACTGAAACCAAAACTTTTCTCTTCGTGTGCTTCCATATTGGCTAATTAGGCTCTTCAGCTTCTTTCTGTGCTCTGCTTGGTCGCTATTTCGTTGTGCGCTCTATCGCAATACTTTCCAAAATGTAAATAATCTTGAATAGGCACGACTAGAGTGCCAAGTGACTGTGGCCACGAACGTCATCTGGAAAATAAAAATTCAATTAAAATCGCCTTTTCTGCAAGTTTCTTTATCTTATATAGCTATTATGCATCGACAGTGCTCCGTCTTTTCCTTGCATTTATTAATACACACACATATATATACATAAAGTTAGCAAAAAACTTCTAATGTCTACACTTTTAACTCTATGTACTAAAACTTATGATCTCATTTTGCTGTCTGTCTAAGTAAAGACAAATCATTTATATAGATATCACTTATTTTATGATCTTCATGAATGCAATCTGCAATTGTAGGGTTCAGATAGATGAAGTTCTGAATTTTAGGAGCCAGATAATTGGAATTTCGGATGTATACAGTTCAAAACATTGAACTTTTAGATTTATGGAATCTGGTTAATAGAAGCTCCAGATATATGAAAACCAAATATTTTACAATACAAATTAAAATATAATAATATAGTATATTTAATACAAATACTCCTGAAATAAAAATTTATAGGATCCGCATAATTGGAGTTCTACATTTATCGAATGTGGGTAATTGAAGTTTTGATGTATGTGTTTGTATATACACGTATTTAACATAAAATGCTAATATTTATTCTTCATTCTACAATCTCCTTTTTGTAATGCGGCATCTTTAATTAGCATCTTCGCTCCTTCAGTAAATGTTGCAAAAATTTAGGAAAAAACACTTTTCTAGACTTAACAGTTCCCACTGAAATGCTTTTTACCTTGACTAGTCTGACCTTTCGATCGCCTTAACTCAGATCAACTTTAATTTAAAAAACTTTATGAATTAGTTTTCAGTAGTTATCTGGATTAAATAAAGTTTTTAATTAGAGTATCAATTCAAGTTTCTATCTTTTTTTAACCTCTTCAAAAATTTAGACATTAAAAGGCCAGAATAATTATAGTAGGAAATTGAAAATGTTGCGTGAAGGACGAAGGAGGACTCTTGAGATCTTTGAAACTACTGTTATTAAAAGTGGGATCTGCGGTAACAGTTTATCTTTCCATGCTTTAATTAAAGTAGTTTTCGACTTCTCCCCACTTTTTTTAATAGAAATATTTTCCATAAACTTTGATTTTCAGCTGACTCTTCCCTTTTTTCTTAATATACGAAAGGGGTGCTATTTTTTTCACTTGGAAAAAAATTAAATTTGGGCTAAATAGTAAATTATTGCCAGATTACGCAGTACATTATCTTTCCTTTTAAATTCTAAATTATAATAATATATTGCTTCCTCAAAAGAAAAAAAATCTGATGTATACACCACATGACTTCCTTGTACGGAATATTAAATTACACGCATTTTGCATTTCATTTAAATCTACTTCATCGATAGCGCATAAACTGCCATAGAATAAACGCGCTCTTTAAAATTCACTATATTTGTTCACCATAGCAACACTCTGGCCCTAGGCTCACTTAACAGCGTTACATCTCCTTCATTTTATAACTCAGAATGCACAAAAATTATGTATATCATCTGAAGACTTACCTAATCTTTGCAACATGTTCTATTCAAATGCTATAATAAATCTAAAACGATCTGTAAAAGAAATTAAACAAACAAACAACAACAAAAAGAAACAGTTTTTCACAGACGATTCAGTATTTCTAATTCAATTAATTCAGATCTCCTTTCGCGACAAGGCAAAAATACATAAAAACTCAAAATATCTACATTAAAAATTACGAAGTAAATCCTAAACACACATTTCCTCGAATAAATTTAGAATTGATTAAGCAATATTTAATTTGCAATAATAAAAGAAGGCGTTATCTTTGTAAAAAGATACGTATTATTGACTCTATGCCTAGACGTGTTTCATCGCGCATCGCTGTCCGCGGTGGTCCTACATCCTACTGAGCCGACGCCGTTCTCTCTCTGTATTCTGGCTATCATTTTGAAATAAAGATCACTTATTGCTGCTTGCTGTCTCTGTCTTTTTTCCAAATTTCATCACTTTCTGACCGCTCCTTCTTGGTGTTGCATTTTCAATGTCGAGCAGTGTATTACAAGGAAACTGAGAGATTAGCCACGGAAAGCCCTCTTAGTCCTATCTTTGCTGATATCTACATTATGAATCAAAATTATTTGAAACTTCCCGGTAAGTTTCCGCTACGATACTTTTACCCTGTCTGACGATAATAAAGATGATTTAAATAAAGTTCTTCAATAATGAATTCCATTGATCCAGTTATTCAGTTTACTTTTGAACTTGAGGCATTCAATTCTCTTCCATTCCTCGACATTTTGGTCACACGTAACCTATCCAACTTCAAAGCTACTGTTTACCCTAAACCTTCATCGGTTTGCCTTCCATCTATTTCAAATTATATCATCCGACTAAACAGAAGTTAGCTTTATTTTATTCCTATTTTGTTTTCTGTATACTTCAAGTTTGCTCCTTCAAACTGTTTTTTGAGCAAGAACTAAATTACTTAAGTTGCTACTGACAGGGCTTTTCGCCACACATTATTAAACAAGCGGTTAAAACATTTTCATCTCAACACATCAAAAGGCCCCTCTGTTTTAGGAGATTATAAGAATTGTGAATTAATTCCTCTCTTTTCATCGATTAGCTAAAAATTGCATTATTTTACAAAAATTTAACATTTGGGTCTTTTTTTCTCTTATCAATAAAATTTTCGTTCCATATTTAAAGGCCCCATGAGGATATGAATTCCTTGCCAATGTGGTTTAATTTACATTTGTGAAACTAAGAACTAAACTATTTTTTCGTTAAAGAACATGAGGCATATGTTTGGGAAAAGGAAGCACAGAAATCCTCTGTTGCCCAGCACTGTTGGTCAGAAAAATCCCACTTTCCATTTTTATGCAGCCAAAATTATTCAAAAAACATTTAAAACATCTTCCATTGGTGAATTAGATGTTCTAGAGGTGTTTCACATTCAAAAAAAAATCTTTCTGTTCTAGTTAACGACCCTAGTTGCAATTCATCTTTACCCTCGTCTTTAAGGGAATTATGTTTTAGTTTTCTTTTTTCATCAATAGATGGCGCCAGTAGCTTGATTTCTTTTCAGCCATTCTTATCTTATAACCACGTTCTATTTCGTTCATTTGCACTTATGCAGCTGAAGAGAATGATTCTGTATTTAAATTACTCTTCAAGATTTACAAATATTACGCTGATTCTTGTTATTTAATTTCTCCAACATACTTCCTTTTCAATAATATTTGGAATTAATTTGATAACAGTAAGTTTTAATCCCATTGATGTCTTTCATATAATTAATGAAAAAGTTTTTTACGTCTTGTGTATTGTATATTCCTGGTTGAAATTCCTGGTTGAATTGAAGTGCTAAGAAGCTATAGAGTGACAAAGCAACATTTGAACTCAGTCTGCATATGAGGAATTTCTCGTTTTTACTTCCGTCCCAAAATAACAGTCACTTTACTGCAAAGTTTCGCTTCAGTTCGGCTTAAAAGACAGTGCAAAGGATAGGATCGACACCAGCATATGATCAGTTAGGTTAGGTTAGGTTATTTCAATATGGCAAAGCACACGAAGGCTATCAGCCTAAGAGGAGTGGAGGACTCTATAAGGGGAATTGAGTGTTATTTACGTTACACGCGGGGAAAACCACGAAAACCAAGCTAAACCAAGCTCCCAACCATACAGTTAGCCCTGGGATCGAACAGTGAGTTCACGGAATACGATTATTGCAAGTTACCGGGTTTATGATCAGCAAGATTAAAAAGACATTTTGATAATGATGTGAAAATAAGTAACAGGATTGGTGAACATTTTTCTGCTGCACAGATTCATCACAGATAGTACGATGCACATCGCTTACCTTCGGCAACATCACTATGTAGGACTGATATAGATATAGGATCCACAATGCTTGGAATCGACAAGGAGATTCGACACTAGGACATTGCATAGCGTTTACAAGGCTTATACCTAACTATCGCGCATAATCAAATGAGAAAGAATTTATAACATGAATATTTTTTTTAACTTTTTTTAGCGACAGCGACATAGAATCAAAACTTTTTTTTGAGTTTTTATTATTTTGAATTTATTGTTTTTTAATTGAAGGCGTACATTACATACTAGCTATCGAATAATTGTTCATTTATGAAGGAAGATCAGCGGAAGGAAACACAATTATGCTTTATCTCTT
>KK115849.1:363771-386164 GCA_000611955.2 Stegodyphus mimosarum | reverse complement strand
ACTTTAAATTAACAAAATGCTAGTTTAAGCTTTGTTTGCCTTCGCAGAACTAAATGTTCCGAAGACACTGCTTATTTTATTTCCTGTTGAGATACTTTGAAGATGACGTTTATTTCGAAGAATGAAATCGCCTTGATTTGACATGTAAATGCAATCAGACAGGAGCTGTATGGCGCTGTTTCAGAATTCTTTTCGCAGCTTTTTCCAACCATAGAAACAAAAATCACCAGTGATTACATTTTTAAACTCAAGCACTTCGCTTCAATTATGGAAATAAAATCAGTACTTTTCAGGCGTAAACTGCTCGCTGTTTTTATTTTTATAAAAATTTCTTCGCTATTCAAAAGTATAAAAGGAGAGAGAGATTACTTCCGAAACATTTCTGATTGAGTGTAACGAATGAACTTTCGATTTTCGTATTTGCATTCACTTCCCAGGTGACAAAAGAAAAGAAAGCCGAACTTCCTTTGTGTTCATTTTCTGCGAATGTCCGTCTTAACTCCAAGACAGAAATTCGTCGAATGTATTTTGGAGAAATCAACCGACGAGAGAAAATTGGAAAAGATTCTTTTTCTAAAGTGATTCCCCCTCCCCTTGAGTTTGGAGTAGAAGTGTTTCTAAGCGAAAGAGAAGAAAGAATGGCTGTAGGAATGTTTGTTTTGCTCGTAAAAATAAGGAAGGTCCATTCTAACACTACCTAATGGACTGTCGATTGTTTTCATTGTTAGCTATTACACAGCTTCTATGATAGAACAAACACAAAAGTTTCTGCATCCAATAAGCTGATGTGAAAGAAAGTTGAGCCCGCTTTCTTTCTTTGTGTAAAGTGTTCTAAATCTAGACAAATGTTATTTATGCACATGACACATATTATTGTGCCGAGATACAATGTATATTTTGGCCACTACTACCTCTGAAAGTGACGTCGTTGTTTATGAGAACATAAATAAGCATTGACACTTGAGAAATCAACTTTCTTAAACGACCACCTATTCCGAGGACCGAAATCATCTGGAACCGAGATGGTCGTCTAGACAAGATTCATTGTAACTTGTGAAATTTACATTAATTTTATAACAGTTATTTTAAGTTTCTGCATCTTTCCTATCCCTTCTAGCTTCAGCTTACAATTTCCTACTAGAATGTATTTTCAGAAACGCGGTTAATGTAAATGAGCAAGAATAGTATTTAAGTCGATGTTTCACTGATTTCGTTAGAGAGCCCGAGTTCCTGATTAGCACGCGTGTGCCTTTGGCTACGTCTCTCTCTACGCTCGGCCGTACTTTAGGTCCTTGATTGGCTTCGCTGACTTAATTCAGATTTAGGGGCCAACTACTTAGAATCTTGATAGCTTCGGCTATATCTTTCAGTTAGCTTTAGTTAAGCTTAGTTAAGCTTAATTTCATATTAATTTGAGTTCAAGCCCAAGTGGAGGCTTTGCTGTACGCTCCGAGTTAAGAGCTGATTGTGTCATATTTATCTGAGAAATAAAGGGTAGTTAACCTTTCTTGAGTCTTACGTCTCTGTTCACACACTTAAGTGATTATTCGCTTAACAGTGTTAGGGATTTTAAAGATTGAACTGTGAAATAAGAAGGTGAAACCCCACATTCGGAGCCCGAATTTGTTCTTAACGAATCATGCCGTTATATAGTGAAGATTTTAAGTTGACCCCTCCGAACTTTCAATTCCCTCAACCTCAAGCAAACCCGATTTAGGGATTTGGATTTATCGTGGAAACGATGAGAACGGTAATGAAGCCACAAAGAATATTCGACGGTAAAAGTTCCGTGATGAGCATCGAGCAGCTGAACCTATATTTCAGGTTATATCCTGTGAAACAGCAGCAGAAAATTATCATCGCTACATCGAACTTAAAAGGCCAACCTCTCAGCTGGTAAAAAAATACCGGTAAGAGTTTGTTGGGGGATTCAGGATCGGAAACGTATACTTGGGAAAATTTTAAAACGTCGCTATATAGAAAGCTTGGTCTTTCTCAGCGGCGAAAGACCTTGCGAAGTTGGAGTCCGAATTGTTTAGCAAGAAAGAATGCCGTTTGGCTTAAGCGGAGCTCCGGCTACATTTCAAAACGTTATGGACATTGTTTTAAGGCCAGTCTTAGGCAAAAGTATAGTCATCTATCTCGATGATATTATTGTCAGCAGAGAAAACCTTAAAAGAACACATTAAACATTTAGTGGAAGGTTTTACCTTGTTAAATGAGGCTGGCCTAAAAATAAATTCAAAGTGCAAATTTGCCGCCAAGGAATTGAGGTACCTCAGCTATAAAATCTTGAGAAACGGTTTTGAAACGGATAATTCCAAAATATTAGCGATTAAAATTTATTTTCCTCCCAATACGGCCATGAAATTATCTTCCTTTTTTGGCATGTGTTCCTCTTATAGAGTTTTCATAAAAGATTTTGCAAAGGTAGTTGAACCCTTGTTGGTTCTTAAACAAAAAAGACTAGGTTCACATGGGCAGTGGAGGCGAGCACGGTGTTTGAAGAACTGAAACACGCCTTAATTAACGCCCTTGTTCTTAAATTAAGTTAAGTTGAAGTGACAGACAAATCTGAGAATATTTTTGGATTCAGAAGCTAAAAAGTAGTCAAAGACAAGAGAAAGATCTAAGACAACGAAATTGCTGAATGTTATCCATCAGTCTTGGGACTGCCTTCGTGAAGAAAAAGGGAAAAGGCGGATCATTGAAATTTATCTATTAGTTTTATATTAATATAAAAAGCGAGAAAATGTTACGAATTCAAGTTTTCTGTATTTTACTACAAAATGTTTTGGAATCTCAAATTTAGTTTTCAAGCGTTATAAGAATCGTGCTTAAAACTATTATTACAACATATTTTATTAAAAGTAACGTATATTGTTTGTTGCTTCCAAGTGGAGGAAATGGAAGATATCACACATGCTCGGAGACGTGTGATATATAGTCACAAATACGCAGTATCTGTTCAGTGGGCAGCATAAATCTGTTACGACATCCAAACAATTTCGATATTTGTTTTTGTACACAAAGCTAGGAGGAATCGTTTTTCACAGATATGTTATAAAAAATAGGAAAAATCTCTTAATACATTTTTCCGTCAGCTTCCTGAGCATATTCCTCACGCAGAAATTAGGGTTCAGGAAAATTTTACCGTTTTTTCAAAGTAAAAGTTTCAGGCAACTCTCGTCTTAAGATGCTGCAAGTTCATCCTATTCAGAAATAGAAGGTTGTTTTCATGAACCCTTTCCACTGACATGCGATACTCATAATTAAATCAAAGAAAAAAAATCAGTTTAAAAATTACTTATGTCGCTCTGACTCATCGTTGTCCCATCCTCAGTGACCCATACTTGTTTTACGTAATCGTATTGCCGGAAAACTTTTTCTCCTTCTTTTGTTTCGTAGTACAATATTGTATTTTTTTAACAGTATTTGCTTTTTATTTTATGTATGACGATGAAACAATCATAATTTATTGTGCAATATGACCTATTTTGCAAACTACAATTTTTTTTTGTTCTTTTGTCGCTAATTTTATTCTCCTGTTTTCGGCATATTCATTATGTTCCAACGAACTCGATCTCTGGTAGATTCGCACACACCAGGAAAGGCGATAATTCTTTACATTCTCTTCCTCGTAATGAGTGACCTGGGAGAAGTACGAGATTCATCCGACAAAATGCAGGTGATGACGAGTTCTATTCCACCACGTATTCGAGAGCCACTAAAGAACCGATTAGTATGATAAACTGATTGCGGATCCTAGAATCAAGTGAATGAATTATGTCCTCACTAAGATCATATAAATCAGCTGGGCCCTATCTGGGATCAGAGATCCATGACTTTTCCGATTTTAGTTGGACATGTTAACCACTTACACCGCAAAGCACGAGCAGGGGATTCGATAAATCCTTACATTGTACTATAAATGAAGGGAAAACTCAGAGAAGTAGGAGAACTAATGAACCAGTCTAGGCGGTGGAGAGTTATCATCCACGACATTTTAGTTCAGATGCCATTGTAAAATCATAAAACTTTTCTAGAGCTGGGAGACACGAGGAATAAGCTACTTTTTCGGACCCTCCATGTTCATCTTTATCACAGGTTTTAGGATTATCTAGTGCAACTTTGAATTTTAGTGTAATCTAGTGCAAATCTGGGTTTTATGCTGAGTACAGTAACGAAACTTCTAACATTTAAAGGACTTAATTTCTGAATGGAAATGTGCCAAGCACTGAGCGATAATCCCTATTCTGTTATGCGAAGGGAATAAACCTTTAGAAATAAATGGATAGTTAGGGAATGGTAGCTTCAAATATTAATACATTAGTTCCGCTTTGAAAGATAAAATTAACTAACGTAATTAATTTTGCGTCAGTTTTATGCTCGACGGATTTCTGCTCGATAGGCTTCATTCATTCGAATTTTGCCGTGTCTCGCCTGCGTCTTTCAGTTACCAATGAAATTTACTCTTTGCGAACATTCCGATGAAATAACAGTAATAAAAAATGGTGTTAACTAAGTAAACGCGTGTTTTAACGAGAGAAATGGAATATTAATTATGAAAAACTGTTTTAGAATTTTGATTTACTTACATCTACTTTCCCTTCCCCAGAAAAAAAGAAATTCAATGGATAGAATGAAATTGTTATGTGTAAAATGAGAGAAAATAGAATTAAAAAAATCCAATTATTCTGTATCAAGGTTATCCATATACGTATATATAATGTATATATATAAAACCTATGATATATGTCGTTGTAGAATCAGCTCGCGTGGAAGATGAACCAGATTCTGTTTAGAAAAACTTAAGTTTCGTTACTGTAGCGGAATGGGAAAATAATTATCACAAATCATCAGCGTAAAACAAAAATGTCTACGGAAGGTACAAAAAAGTAAAAAGGACGTGGGATAACAGCAGTGATAACAGATGATGCCATAATAATTGACAGTTTTTTAGTTACTTATTCCTAACTGTACATAATTTAGTAGGTGTAATCCAGATTGCTAAATCACTCGCTAAAGTAAATTGATCAATCGTAAAAATAAATCAAGTATTGTTTTAGCAATTTTATGTAATGGCATTTGTACTTAATACCTTTATTTCTAATAGTATCTATTTTTTAATTGTATAAGGTATTTCTCCCGCCTTCTTCGCATGCCATCGTGGTGTAGTGGTCAGCACGCTCGACGCGTAACCGAGAGGTCCGTGGTTCGATTCCTAGCGAAGAAAGTGCTCATTTTTCATCTCTCCTGCTTCTAAATAACCTAATGACTCTACAATTGCATAGATTCTTTGAATATGTAACCGGATTTTGTTATGACAAGACGTGTGAATATACAGAATGCATAAAACTGCGTAAGAATCGTAATTTATTCTGAATTTTATGGAAATAGAGGCGGTGGAAAATCACGCTGATGTTTCGTTCCTTAATAAAAATTTTGTTCAGGAATGCTAGTGTAACCTATTCAGTCTGTATTGCTGAGATAAAATTAAAAAAAGGAAAATATATATAATCAGAACTATTTTATCATTAAGTAAAGGTACTAGAAATAGCATTCTGTACTAATATTCTTTCTTTTGTTTTTATTTATTGTCGAGATTGAAGTGAAGGTCTCTGAATTTTATGTTAATATATATATAAAACTTTTGAAGAATCCTATCTATAAGAAGATCACATATCTGTATGACCCGGAAACTAGATAACCCCATTCAGTGGGCCACTCAGGCTGATGTGATCTATCTGTAGTAGACCAGCAGTCCAGTCAAGGATTAAAGTAAAGTTTTATATGACTCTGTAAGACAACAATATCCATAGAGTACCAAAGTTAAATATAGCTTTGGTATTTTGCGGAGGTGATTGTCTTAAAAGGGTGATATTCAGTGCCGATGCTTATTTATGCTCCGCTTTCATAAATGCTGGCCATTTTCAGAGGTGATTGTCTTAGGAAGGTGTTCGCCACGAATGAGTTCATTACATTTATATTCATTATACGTATTTACATTTAATAATAATGTCAGCTGCAATTGCAGAAGACATCAGAGCAAATAGATGTCTTAATTTTAACCATCATAACACGCCGTTACACCAAATGTTAAAAGAATACTGTAGCAATAAGAAACAGCGCAAGATGAATAGATTTGCAGGTACGGTTTCGAAGGGCAATAGAACATCCTTCTTCAGCTGCAGGAATGAAGACGAAGAAGGAAAAGCATGTATTCATGTATATTAATAGCTAAATAATCCGAGAAAGTTTCAGTTAAAGAAAGAAATAATGCATTGGCTGTTTCTATTGATAAAGTGAAAATTATTTCACGGATGTTTTCATTTTTTATCAACAGCTGTCCGCCGATGTTTTTATTTCCTTAGCTGGAACTTTCTAGAATTTTTTTCTGTTAGTGTCGCTTGAACAAACGCTTTCTCTTCGTTATAATATTCGTGCAGCTCAAGAAGAAGGCTGTATTTAACTCTTAAAAGTAGTTGTGGGAATTTATGCAACTTACACTGATTTTTATTCCTTTAGTATCTTTAACCTTAACTGAAAGTTTTGCTTTCCATTAAAGCGCACAAGAAATCAAGCATCGCTTCAGTTATGAATAAATATCCAAGTATAAAAAGCGGAAAAAAACAGTTCAGAAACATACCTGCATGTTTTAACTTATGATATAGGCTACTGTCGAAAGAAAATACTGTTTGTGTTTCGGTCTGCTGTATTTCATCATTCAGCATATTCCCATTCCGTGTGCGTTTAATAACTTATGGGTTGCTTATTTATTAATCTCGAAAAATTTTCAGGTTAATGCTAACAACGCATTGTAAGCCATATATTAATTAGTATATGCCAAGACACAATAGGGTAAGTTTGCGCACCGCTCATAACTTTTAAATATGAGGTATAATGACACCCCAACTGCGCCTCTGCGGACAAAATGAGTTACCCCGGGGTCACCTATATTGTTCCACATCATGCTCGTCTTTCTATAATAGTATTTGTGAGGAAGACCGCGAAGAGAATAGGATTCAGTGCCTAAAATGCAAAAGGATGGGTACATGACTTATGCTGCTAGTATTGACTAGAAAATGAAAAAATATCTTTTTGATCATTGTTGTAATTAATTATATAAATAAATGAATGGAGAAAAAGAAAGTTTTATTATAATTGTACAATTTAAAACGTAGTACGACTTAAGCTATAGGTGGTATGATTTAGAATCCTGGTTATCTAAGTTCGTACTCATAAATTTTACTAATTTTATCCAAGACTCTGGAATTTTATTGTAATAAATGTCAGTAAAGACAACAAAAGATATTATTACCACATATAATTTTTTTTGGTAGATCCTTCAATTTATATCTATTCTTTCTTAGGGGGAACGATACTGATAAATGCGCAGTGTAAACAGAAAACTCAAATACATTAAAAATTTATAAAAATACCAAAGAAACATACAAAAAATGCATAGTACGGTAAACAAATGTTTAATTTAAGGGCAGATGTTGTTAGTTATTAGAGAATGAAATTTAATAATGCGAAATCCGGAGAAAATAATTACTAGTACTTAATAGTATAATCGCTATCATTATCTTGTAGTTAATTATCACTTTTTTCTTGAAAAGTACTAATTATTGTTATAAGTTTCAAAGTACTAATCATTGTTAAAATTACTAATCATTGTTATAAGTTTCAAGGAGAATGTTGAAACTTAAAAATACTGAAATGGATGCTTCATTCTGTCTTCAACTGCAGTCAATGCATGGAAGAAAAATTTAATTTCAGGAAGATTTAATTATATGAATAATTCACCTCATTAGAAAATTCTCCGGGATTGGGAATCTTATTAGCTTTAATTTAGTGGAAAACGAAGGTATTTGCTATTATTACCTTTATTTCAGTCTTGTCTTCAAACGTCGTCTGCGATTATTCGAAAAATTAATTCATAAGGAGAGTGCCATTGATTTGTTCTCTGCTAAATTTGTAAATATAGTCGATTCCATTTAATTAGGACAGAATGTGATCTTTGGATTTCGGCTCAGTTAACAGAAGTTATTTCTTTTTCCAGTACGTGAAGGAAAAACTTTATATTTCATCAACCTGTTGGTTATTTAAAAGAGTTATAATTCTTTTAAAATGGAAAATACATAAAGTAAAATAGAGATTAACGAATCTTTATTTAACCGGCAACCGACACTAAAATTTTAACCAAAAAGTTTGTGAAAAATAACGGCTCATTTAGAGAGTTTGGAAACAGGTTATCTCCATTTTATAATGACTTTAAAAATGTTTATAAAACTTTTCTAAATTGTGGGCTGTTATATTACGTTACAATATATTGCGATATCAGAGAATTTATCATTATCCGAGCTTGCAAATATCGCCGTTGCGCAAAATGTGAGAATGTTTATTTATCTTGCACACTGTTAAAAATTTGGTTCAGGTTTCACCAAATTATGGTCCTGAAAGAGTTGCAACCAAAAGATGGTGAAACATTGAACCATTATTTGGTGCCTTGGCTGAACCATTATTTGGTAATAGGTTTGAACCATTATTTGGTGCTTTGGCTGAACCATTATTTAGTACGAGGTTGTACCATGAATTGGAAATACATTGAACCAAAAATGTGGCATGTTGAAATATAAATTGGGAGTATGTTAAATGGACTATATTACAATATGGATTGAGAATACCTTAAACCATTAACTATAATTATGTTTACCATTAACTGTAATTACTTTGAGCCAAGTAAATTACAGGAAGTTATTTGAGAGCTCAGGCATAAAATTTTATATTAGCCATTTTCTGGTATTTTTTATTCAATCACTGTATTAACTCCTTGGCCTGAATTTTTTAAAATTCATTACATCATGTTTATATCATTTGTTGATGCAGTTTGATGCTAAGTTGAATCAGTATCTAGAACAGATGTTTGGCATTTTTGTACCACTTGGTCTAGCAATCATAATAGTGTACATAATAAACACAGCTGTTCAAGTTCAATGTATATTATTATATGAAATAAAGAAAAATTTTTAAATACCAAGTCTGGTCTAATAACCACGCATTCAAACAGAATATTTGCCAACATGGCTAAATAATTCGATACATTTTTATCAAAACATTATTCTCATAAAAAGGAAAACTTAGATAATATTTCAAAATGTCTTTAATCAAACAATAACATTTAATAAACTAAAGGTTTAACAAAGCAAACTTCCTACTTCAACAAAATATTCTAAATGCCCTTTTAAAGTTAATCGATTACTTTTAATTTTGCTGTGATCGTCATGGAAAGTTTTCATGATCAACATAGTCCTTGAAATCATTAGCCCATTTTTGCAGAGAAAGAAAAACTTGGATATTAAGCACACTTAATAACACTAAGCTGATGATAATCTGAAATTTCTCTCGCTTTTAATGACGATTGGCACTGTACCAAGATTTTCATCTAGAGAGAAATTAAACCATAAATTTAGTTTTGCACAACAATATTTAAACTTTCACATCAAAAATGTTTTCAAAGTTTTTTACATGAATTATGTGTTTTTTATTTCTCATGTTCACTTATAGAATACTTTTTAAAGTTAAAGTTACATTGACAAAAATTGTTAGACAAAAAAGTTAAATTGACAAAAATAAAGTTTTGTTATTACTTTACAATACACATTACGTGTATTGTAAAGTAATTATTATTTGGAATAAAATTAACTGTACAAATGATAGTTATTTTCTGGAGCTTGTAAATTTACCCGCTTTTCCCGCAATTAACTCTAAAATCGGTGACTATATACATAAAATATGCATACATACACACATAACTGCCTGATTTTTAGAAGTTATTTAATAAATGTATCAAGGCATTACTTATTCAAGATCACAAGAGTGGGTATAATTTCTATTCTATCACTGTTTACATCCACGGGTAATTATACGTTCCACGGTACGTTCTATGTTCGAATTCTTTGTTTCCGGCAGAATGAATGTAATATATTTTACAGAAATACACATTATGTAATGTATGCAGAACTATACGTTATGGTACGAACAGTGTTTATACTAGGAATATTCGGAAATCTGTTTTCAGAGTTCTGTTCAGTTACGTTAAATACAATAGTAACAACCAAATGGGGAAAATAGGCTTTAGCACTAACGCGATTCACCCCAGCAAAATCATTAAAAAGTTACCGAGAATGCGTTTTAACACCATTTTGTATCTTACATTTCATTAATACACAAATTTTAATGCACATACATAAATCAAATTGGAAACAATCTAGAAATATACATACCTTGTAATTATTGAATACACAACCGATTATCCATTAACACATGCAAACAACCTCCATTAAAGTTTCAAAAGATCGAATCACGGGAAGACCAGGCTTACGCTGAATGCTTTGCTTTGATCGGCTGCAAAGTTTTCTTTAAAAATGGTAAAACATTTTACTAATTCGATGGTTTCACCAAATTTCAGCAAAACGGTAAAATCAAGTGACGGTGCTACTTCTTATATTGAACGATTAAATGGTGTAACATTGAACGAAAACATTTTACAGTGCACAGAGTTTTACAAATTTCCATTCGATGAGGCACATGATAGCTAATTTAAACCGTAGTTCAAAGCATAACCTGAAGTTTTAGGTCAAAGACTTAATAATTTTTTTTCTCTGGGTCTGAAATATGATGATGACTTCATTTACATTTACTAGTTAATGATCGTACCAAAATAAAAGTGATTAACAGTATACTTATCATTCTAAATAAAACATTAGAAAATTTATTTTTTATTTATAAAAATTTAAAAAGAAGTTAAGATTGCATGAAAATTTTGTGAAAGAAAAATATAATAATGGTGGCTTTCTGATTTATTGAAGCATTTTAAAAATTAATTTATGTTGGTAAAAAACATTTTTTTTTTCAATTGACTTGATTTAAAATCACTAACGAAGATTTAAAAATCAATCATCATCGTCCGAAATTTAAACTCTTATTTATTTCATTTATCTTTTGCCACAACATCTGTATGTATTCTCTTTTCATGAAAAGACTATACCAATTAATATTAGCATTAAAATTTCATTAATATTCAGGCTTAAATTCCATTTAAGAGTATGTTTGCGTGACGATTCATTTGGATGATTTTCTTGATTCTGATTTTTTGGGTACTTTCTGATATATCCCAATCATTACCGTGGTAAAAATGACTACCTGTACTGAACAGTAGGGTCACCTGGAATCAGGAAGTCAGTTTATAAACGTTTGGTTTGGTTTATGTGATTACGGCGAAGCCTCGAAGGCTGTCTGCTTGAGCGGTGGGATGCTTTCGTGGAAGACTTTCTCAGGATATTGGCTGGCATACTCGTTATCAATGGGGAAAACCACGAAAATTCCCATGCAGCCAGCTCGTTTGCGAGATTCGAAACTCGGACCGAACTACCAGTGTTCAGCAACTTCACCGCTGGGCCGCTGGTCGCCTGAGTTTAGATAGAGTTCACTGTAAAAATTGTCATTGAACAAAATCTCTAAAAACAACAGCCTAAACAGAAGAGTAAAATCTGTAGCGTTCTTCTCGGTTATCGATTTAAGATAGGTTTTTGTAAACGCAGCATATTGATATATGTAATAACTGAATTACTGGAAGGAGGAAGGTCAATTTACCGGTATTGTAAAGACCGGGCAAAGAGTAACGAGGGTAACCAGGTATTGGCAACTATGTATTGTAATACTGGCAAACCGAGTTACCGTTATTACAATCCCTAGTCTTCGCAACGTTCTTTCTTTACCAACATCGTCTATATTGCTTTCAGGCACAAATCAGTATTAAAATCTCTCCTTAATGTTAATAATGAAAATCGCTGCATCGAAAATGAAAGCTTTTTCTGAAAACTCGTAAGTTCCTTCTACGAATGCTAATCCCAGAAACTTTCTTTGAGAGATGCATGATAATCGTTGGAATAGAGAATCCTCATATTGATAATTCTGAGTTAAGTATGCTGGCATCGAGTTCGAACATACCATCTCCATTTTCTCGCAAAGTGATTAAAAACAGACCTTAGCAGAAACAAGAACTCGAGAAGCTACTTCTTAGTCCTCGGAAATATGCAGCTGGTATTAATTTCGTCTCTGTAAACTGCATAATGTTTTAAGTCATGAAGCTGTCAAATGCAGTGCATTTTCTCTAAGACGACCTTCCACTTTTGTAAACAATTTTGGCTTTCTGTAGACTTAGAAAGGTCATGCTCAATACCAATTACTGTGTTTTGAGGAATATTATAATATGTTATTTTAAAATAGGCACTTCAAGGTATTTCACATCATCCTTCTTTGCAACTGTAGTACCTATTTTCATAATCGCCCTGCAATTATTATCTTCACTTCACCTGAGGCAGCGTTCATTCGTGGGTTTTTCAAGAAGCCAAACACGCTAAATGAAATGAAGTGGGAAAAAAACAATTAATCTGTCGCTTCTGCCGTGACCATGGTTATTAAGTAAGCTGCATGGAGAAAAATGACCCTGAAATACTTATTCTAAAGAAACAGATTGAAATTATCTGGAGTCTGTCTCTCTGTGGGATAAGTAACAGACTACAGATAATTTCAGATGTGGTCGTTTTTACGTTTGTGATCGCAATGAGAAGGTGTACTATTTAGAGTCATTTCCTTAGTTTGAGAGGAGGCCTATGTAAACGAAATGATGTACCAAATAACAGAAGAAAATTTTGATCGTTTTATCAAACTGGGACATTTTTTCCCCCGTTAAGAGTTGTTTCAAGTAAATGTCTGAAGCCGGTAATCAATTTTCATATTATTCAAAGCAGACATTTCTAGCTAAGTAACATTTTTACTTATATGCTTAATATAACTCTTATTTAATTAAAATTTGCATCATTGATTATTGAAATGATTTTCATTGCAACAGTCTTAAAAACTGAGCAATATATTGCAAATAAAAAATAGTCGAATTTGATTTAAAATAAAGGTAATCTACTTTTGCTCAGTTGCAGTACACTGAGTATGAATATGATATTAAAAAATCTGATGTGTGCACCACATGACCTCTTTGTACGGAATATTAAATTATACTCATTTTGCATTTCATTAAAACTTATTGGATTGAATTAAATCTACTTCGTCGATAGCGCATAAATCACAATAGAATAAATGCCCTCTGTAAAATTCACTATATTTGTTTACCATAGCGGCACTCTGGCGCTAGGTTCACTTAACAGCTTTACATCGTATTCATATTATAATTAAGAATGCACAAAAATTATGTATATCATCTGGAGAACTACCTAATCGTTGCATTCCAGAGCATTCCCATTCGCAAGAACGTATATAAAATGCATGTCCGTCTTTTCCTGATTACTGTACGTTGACATGCCTTCTGAAATCCACGCTAGAAATGACGATGTGTAAGAAAACGCGCGCTTTCGCTCAATTTTCACCCTGCATTGTATGACAAAAATTACTTGCTTAGATGTTTTCTATCACCCTTAAATTTTTGGCCATAAGTTTCGAAACACCCTGTATTTATTTATGATCTGAGAAATATTGGTCACCTTTAGAGATATGCCCACCAGCAACTGCCAAGTTGTATACTAATATTTCGAACCGGGTACGGGCCATCTTCTTTTAAAAGTGTTCCCCGAAAGCATCTTACCCTTTCTGCAGACAACTTATTCTCGTATTCGAGAGGTCCGCGGTTCAGGTCCGGTGTGGGCATCACTCATTTTTCATCTCTCCTGCTTCCAAATAAACTAATGACTCTGCAAGTGGCGCCCGAACTAAAAAAAAGGTGGTGGATGATGATTCTAAACGACTAGGATTTGGTGATTGGGTCCCCTAATCCCCAGTCGCCTTTTAAAAGGGGGAATATATAAGGTATTTCTCCCGCCTTCTTGGCATGCCTTCGCGGTGTAGTGGTTAGCATGCTCGACGTGTATTCAAGAGGTCCGCGGTTCTAGTTCCGGCGACTGCATTGCTCATTTTTCATCTTTCCTGCTTCCAAATAACCTAATGACTCTACAAAGTCCCGTATGCTTTGGCATAGCTAAAAAAAATCCAGCTCTTAAAAAGAAAAAGTCGTCGCCAGATTTGCGGTTTCGTAGCGTGTGCTTGTTTTTCATTAAATTCAAAATGAAACCCGGAGGAAGTTTTGCTACATAAAAAAGATAATTAAATAAATTTAAAAGAAATATAGTTCATTAATTGATTAATTTCAATGAATTTAAAGGCGAGAAAAATATTCTCAAAGTAGAATTTTAAATTAGGGAAAGTAGCAACTTGAGATTAAAATTTCATAGATTTCGAATACGATCCGCTTCTTTAACTTTTATTTCTTCTGGAGCTAAAAAAGTTTTGTTTCTGAAATAGAATGACATGTATCTGATGGTCTTCGAAACTAATAGCATTTTGTGCAAAATCCATGCCAATTTAAGGCTGTTTTCTCGTCTAATTGTAGCTACAGTGAACTCTTTCATGGAGCCACCTTCCAGAGGCGTCATCTCCGAACATCATTAGTATTTCTGAACGTATAAACAAATGCAGTGCTGAGTATCATCTTCGTGACAATCACCTCTACAGAAAAACAAAACTGTCTGAAACCATGGATGGCCTTACAGTACTTACAGTCACTGTACGTAGGAACAATCAAGACCGTCGCCCAATTGGGATAGTGGTTAGTGACGCTGACTGCCGTACCGAAGAGCCCGGATTGGGTCCCGGAGAAGGCATAGATGTTTGTTAATGTATAGTGTCTGTGCGGCAGGGGGTCACTCTAAGCCCAAAGCCCTCTCGAGAAGTTGGTGGTAGGGGAAGAGGGGTGGGAGATTCTTGGAGTCGAGAAAACTAGACAAAAAATGTGAAGATTAGATCTCACTATGGAAATTTCCAACTACGAATTAATAGTTTTCGTAAAAAAAGTGAGAATTGATTGGTTAATTAACTAATTGATTGTGCTGTGAGTGGATGTCGAAAAAGTAAAGTTGGCCAATCAAAAAAAGTGATTCCATCCAACTTTACTTTTTTGACATCTACTCACAGCGCAAGGAACAAATCAATTCTCACTTATTTCATTTAGAAAACTCCCCATTCGGAGTGGTAAAAATAAAAATAAAAATAGTATATTTTTTGTGTTGTATTTATTCAAATATGTAATTATTACACTATTAATTATTATTGTTATCATATTACATTGCAGTATGATAATAGTCGTAATTAAAATTAAACATTAATAACGTAACGTAACTTCTACAATGACAATCACAAAATAGTCATAATTTTAATGGGAGGGATGTACTTGATGAATTGACAGCAAATTATCAATATTTGACTTCAGTTTTGTTAGGAATAACCGCCAATCTTCCCGTTCTGTCATATTCAATCTGCTCCTTTTTTTTTGTTAAAAGGTTTGTAACGACACTAAAACTTTTCACGACAAGATATGACGAGGGAAACGAAACGCTATCAAAACCTTTCTCGCAATTCCCCACAGTCCAAGGTATTTTTCGGGTATTTCTGCCTGCAGCCAAAATGTTTGATAACCCTCTTTTAAATTGTACCTTCAGCTCCTCATTAGTGCTAAGCTCGAGCAGCTCCTCTTGTAATATCACATTCTCCACTTCCGTTTCATCAAACGGATTTATGATCCATGGTGGTATTTCCATCGTCAGAATATCTTCAAATCTGATTTTGAAGTCATCATGCAGGGCAATTAAATGTTGAACGTATGTCTGAATATCCTCATCAAGGCATTCTACCTGTGACAAGTTTGAAAACTGGGAAAATTCGCGTCGAGTAATATTTTGCTTCATAAATTTCAATTTTCCAAGAAAAGCTGAAATTACACCCTTTGTTTTTATTAAATTGAGGCTGTCCCCTTGTAATTGCAAGATCATGTCATTAAAGTTTTTGAACAAATCTGTAAAGTACGCGATGTCTGCTTTCAAATGGATCAGATTTTCTTTTAAATCTGGATCTTTACTTTCCAGAAACTCTAAAATCGATTCAAAAAGTGAGTAAAATCGTGTTAAACACGCACCTTTCGACAACCAGCGTACTTCAGTATGTAAGAGCAATCGTTGGAAGTCTTCATCATTTTCATCGCACAATTGTGCATAATCAACGCATTGCTTCTTATTTTGTTAACTGCATTAATCACAAATTGAAGCGATTGGTGCAATCTATCATTCAAAAATTTTTCGCTGCTAGGTGTTGTCGATGGATGACACAGTGAACTGCAGTTACCTCTGGCATAATTCTTTTAAAATGGCTTATAAACCCACGCTATCGTCCGACCATGGCAGGAGCTCCATCTGTTGTCACCGAAATAACGTTTATAAATGGAATCGATTTTTCCTTAAAAAAACCCCTCAGGACATTAAATATTGATTCACCTTTAGTGTCCGACTCCAAAGTTTTTGCGAATAGTAGCTTTTCATGAATTTCTTCGTCTATAACCAATTGACACATATGCCAATAATATTGCTTCATTACCAGGTAAAGTTGTTTCGTCCAGCTGAATAGAAAATTGAGTTGTTTGCAGATAAGAAGAACACAAGAAACTTATAAACAATATCAGAGCTCATTTCATCAATACGTCTTTGTACAGTGTTGTTACTCAAAGGAATTCTTTTGAGTATGTCAAATGGAGATTTGTGCAAAACAGTTCTTAAAACCTCTTCAACAGCGGGTAGCATTAACTGTTCTCCAATGGTGTGCGGGTTTCCAGATTTCGCTATAAGTAATGAGATATTGTAAGATGCTCGCAAGTCATCATCGTTACAAGTAACAGTCGCTGAGCTTCTTAAAATATTATTTGCCTACATTGATAGGTGAAGTCAAGCCAACATTTTAGTTCTTTACTATCGAAGGCAAATAAATTTTCGTGGACCCCCGCTTACGAATTGTGAACCTCCATTTTTTTGTCAAGCCAACGTAGACCTCCGTCGAGTCTCCCGTGGACCCCTGGGGGGTCCACCTGGACCACTTTGGGAACTAAGGATCTAAAGAAAAAGAATGTGTTAATAGAGGACTTTCTAAATTAATTCTTGTATTTTTTATACGTGGAAGAAAATGTGGAGAAAAAAGGAAATATGTGTTTATGGGCACTCTTCTCGGACAGACATAATGAGATATTTATGTGAAGGTCGTTATATTAGAGAGTACAGTAAATGCCCAGTGAATCCTCTGATGGTGAGCACCTCTCTAAAACAACACCTTGGAAAGTGATCAGCACTTGAGAAGGTTAACAAATATCGACGAGGAATATCATCTCTCGAAGGCGACCACTTTCATGGCAGACCAAAATCATCTAGGGAGGTGGGTGGTTGTCTAAAAGAAGGTTCATTGCACTTACGTTCTTCGAAATACTGGTCAATTTCAAAGGTGTTGTTTTACAAAGACGATTGTAATGAGATGGTTCACTATGAAGTATAAAAATTTAGCAAATATAAAAAAGGTAATTATTTCATTTTTGCTGAAATTTACCCAGCAATATTTTTTATTCCGCTGATATCCTGAAAATAATTTTTAATGTTAATAAAATCGTGTATTATTCACTGTTCATGATATAATAATTTGTTTTATAGCAATTATCTTTCTAAGAAGACCAGTTTCATATGCAACTATTTATATTTTTCAGAACATATATAAATATCACCTTTATAAGATAACAACTTGTATATGGAACCCAAATCATCTTGAAAATAGTGGCAGAGAGGAGACAATTCATTGTTTTCTTATTATTTATAGAATTTATCAATGCATCATGAGTTGGGCTACGAGTTTGATGAGTTTTGGCGAAATACTTAATATGGGCGCTAGATTTAACATTGCAGAAGGAAGTTCAATAATGTCGAAAATGTCGCCAAATTCATAAAATCAATTTATACATCCATCTTGCTTAGTTAATTAATCGTTAATTTTATTGTTTATTTCTAAATAATTATTTGGTAATTTAATATAACTATTTATATGCAATGAGGGTTTTTTAAGACCATATTTACGGATAATTTTGATCGTCTGAGGAGCTGGTTGTCTTAGAGAGCCAATTTTTAATACTAATGTGATTTATATTCCAAATAATACTGATATGTTTCAGGACTGATTGTCTTAAGTGGTCGTTACGACAAATTTTGCTGTAAAATATAAAAACCTGGCGAATAAAAAAAAGTGCTATTTTTAAAATTTAATTGAAACTTATAAATCAGTATTACTTGGCTGTTGAAATCCTGAAACAGATCCTAAATATCATGCAGGAAATCTCGAAAATAATTTTAATTCTATTAAATGCTTGCACCTAATAATGTTTTCCCATTATCTGTGAAATGCTTATTCAACAGCATAAAAATAATTCGCAGAATAAGAACATATTTTTCTGCATTTCAGTTCATTTTGTCCAATACAGAATTTTAATTTTGAATAATTTCTTTTTTCTAGGCTATTAAATATATTTCCATGGTTTGGATAACAGAAAACTTGAATCTGCTCTTTATAATTTTCTTCTCGACATTTTTTCAACATTTTCTAAAGCTTTATATTTTTGGGTATTCTCTCTTTGTTGATGACATATGAAATATAACCTTCCATATTTTAAATTAAAAATGCATGCAGAATTAATTGTCTAATTAACCTAAATTAACTCACAATATATTCCCAAGAGAAAGTAGTTAAATTTTTTTAAATTAATTCTAAAAGCTTATAAAGAAAAAAAAAACCAGAGCATTTCTTTGTAGTAAAACTCTTGTGGTAGTATAATAATAGCTAGAAAATGGTAATTCGCGAGAATTAATTTCCATGCTGGCAGTTTACAAGTTTTCCCCCAGGAATAAGATGGATAGCAATAATATACTTTTTAATCCTATAAATTTTTCGTAGGTATATCAGGGGTCTATGGGCAAGAGCGACGAACCATGATGGTTTTACTTGGTTTAAATTTTGGCCAACGGGCTGGTTGCATAACAGCTTTCGTGATTTCCTCTGTGACGTAAATATGAGCTAATTTTTTTAAAAGGCCTCTACGAAGGTATCCCAACCCCAGGCAAGTAACCCTGGTGTCGGTTTCATTGATCCTAATAATACGATCCATTCCTATACATCTCATAAAATTTCTAAATTTTCTCATGAAATGTCTGGTTTTTTTGAACATTGTCATAAAAAACAAACAAACAAACAAATAACAACAGCAAAAACATTAAACAGGTCCAAATTAATATTAAAAAAATAAATTTCTTCTGCAACATCTAACAATTTTTATGCGATCGCCCAATGAATTGCGACCATGGCATGCTTGGTAACTACTTGATGTTTTCACTTTTTTTTAAAAGCGTGCTGGTATTTATTTTAATAGAATCTCAGGCTTTTACCTGAGATGGTGATCTCAGTTTCCGAGAGAAAAAATGGGAAAAAATTTGAATCTCCAACTTATTATTTATCCCGGATCGTGACCCGGACAAAGTAGGGAGATAGAATTTCAAGAAGTACGCAATGAGGGAGGTGCAGGATTAGAAAGAAGGTGCGGGAGCGCGCTCCGGTTCCCGCGCAGAAAGTTTTGCTGCTCGGATGACCAACCCCGGATGAGGCACTCTGGGAATATTCTTTGTCTCCGCAAAAATCGACCAGCAACACACGCCCCTCACAATTTTTTAATAACAAAATTCGAGCTTGAAATGTCTAATTTCGAAGCTGAAAAAACTCGTTAAGGTTTAAGAAATCCTCGGTTTACACCCCCTCCCACATTCTGTGAGCATTGCAGCAGGTGTGTCGCGCATCGATCGGCGCATGCGCACCAGCGATTGGTTTAAATAAGATCGTCTGCGCGAATCCGGACGGCCCAGAGTTGCGATCGGTTCGAGACCAGCTGAAAAATCCTCCCTTGTACCGGGAAAATCGCTCCTAGTTACGCAATTCTAGTTCTCAAAGTGTAGAGTAAAGTAGTAGGTAGAATACATCGGGATTTTGTAAAGCAAGAGACGGTCATGGAAGAATCGAGAAAACCTAGGAAATCGAACTCCTGCAATTTCATGAGGCAGTTTCGCGATAAGAACACGAGGGAGTTGAAAAACTTGACGGCTAGTCAATTCATGGAGGTTTGGAGTCACTATGACAGAGACGGTGAGTGTTCCGTTTTTCCCGCGTTTTTACAGATCTATTATCTCATTTTATGTGTTTCTTGCTACAAATGTGTTTTAAAAAATTGCGGATTTTGGCTAGAAAATATCTAAGTGCGAGGAGAACCTGTTGTATTTCTCTGTTACTTATGCATAGTACTTTGCAGAACTTATTTTTATCTATCACATTCGAGGGAAAGAAAACTCACGTTGTCTGATTCCAGACGTTGTTATCTTTTCCGTGTGTTTCCCTAGGAATGATCAGTTTTCAAATATCGCTTATCTAATTGAAATGACTCAATTTTGCGCTGATAAATCTAATTTCCATCTAAATGTTTGCGCAGCTGTTTAAAAAGTATGACATCTTTTAACAGAAATCGTTCTTAACGTGAAAAGAGGCGCAAAATAGCATTCAATCAAAGAGTTCGAAATAATTTTTAATTGATTTCTTTCTTTTACAGGTAAGTACAGCTTTTATGATGACAAGTATGTCTCAGTATAATGCACGTTAAAATAAATAAAAGTGAAGTTTTGCTGAGACAAATAACTTGACAATCCACTGTTCATTAAATAGTGACTTGAGTCAATTGAATGAAAACAGATATCTGCCCCGTCAGAAGGTACAGCAGCTTAACAAAAATATTCTTATGAGCTATGAAATGATTACGTTGACGTAAATTATTAATACTTCTAGACGCATGAGTTTATTTTCATTATAATTCTGTTCAGTTCTACTTCATTTTTATAGTTTAAAAAAGGAATTTATATTTGCAACTAATGTCTTCCTGTAGTATTCGTCTTTAAGTTAATATATTTCCGCAAATTTCCATGTTAACCTTTACATCTTTGAATTTAGATTTTCTTTTAAAAAGTCTCAAATGATGAGATGGAAAATTTCCAAGATTATTGCCACCTGTCTGATATTTCTGTCTATCCATAATCTTCTCTAAGCAATTTTTCATACGAAAATAATTCTAGTAAATGTTATAATTTATATAAAAAAAGAGAAAAAATTGTGAAACATATCAGATTTTAAAGGCTGCCGAAAATGGTTTGCTTAGGTTTTTTTACGCTTTCTTTGAGCTCGCAGTCTACCGGTCTGCTCTTGCATTCATAAAGATAAGAAGACCCCCCCCCTCTAAAAAAAAGAGAGAGAGTTTACTTTTTTTTTTTGTCTTTTACCTTTATCAGTAAGTTCTTTGCTCATACAGTCACATACAGTTCAACAACAACAACAACAACAACAAAAAAAAAAAAAAAAATAAAAAAAAAAAAAAATTACAAAATATTTAAACTGCGGAGCAGCATATGTTTAGAATTTCCGATGCAATGTTAAGCTTTAGCATACACTTTTATATTTTCTTCAGTCTTTTCTCAGTTCATCATATCAATGTTCAGTTTTCTTCATAAGACGGTTAGCGAAAATTAATTAAAAAAATTTCTGTTATTAACTTTTCGCGTACTTCTCTATTAAATACCACATTTTTCGCACTTAGGCCACATAAAATGAAGTTCAACAGTAGAATCACAAAATATTTAAAAACAGCATATCTGTAGAATTCTCGATGGGGTATTAGAGGTTGCTATACATATTTTTATAATCGCTGTATTATTTCTTTAAAAACTACCCTTACGGGCGACCAGCCGCCTAAAATAGTTATCATAAAAATGTATATAATAATTTTAATGAGTACAGCTAGTGTCACTTCATAAAATATTTAATATTTCTAATTAGACAGCTCATAATTTTATTGCATGTTTATTTAAATCAATCACATTAAAATGTAGAAAAACTATTCTTAAGAAATGTGTTTATTGCCTTTAAATCGCTTAGTTTATTACTTAGTAACCTTCCAGATTAAATCTGAACAGCAAGGTGGAGTTTGGAAGATAAAAATATTTTCTTTCAGGCCGTCGCAACACACTACTTTCATAGAGCCGAGTTTTTTTAATTAAAACTGAAAGATAAATATCTTATATTTTTTGAATGGCAAAAGTCTCGGGGGCTGGAAATAAACATTCACTGCTCGTTTTCAAATCGTTGAATTAGTTAATGAAAATTTCATTAAAGTTTTAGAAAATATGAAATAAATATTAAAAAAAAAAATCTGAAGAGCTTTCAGATTTTACATTACGCCCAAAGGTAAATTATTTTAACGTTTTGTGTGTTACTTTTATTTATTAAATATCATGTTCTTCGCACTTAAACAACTTAAAATTGTATTCAACAGCAAGATCACAAAATATTTAAAAACAGCATATCTTTAGAATTTCCGACATAA
>KK115849.1:328510-363716 GCA_000611955.2 Stegodyphus mimosarum | reverse complement strand
GATAAAAATGCTGGAGATAAAAATGCTTTTCTCTGTACAGTGTTCCTATTGGTTGCTTTGAAATTTTTGAGGTTGCTAATCAAAATTTCTTTACAGTTTTACAAAATGGGAAATAGATAGCAAAAGAAATTCGAAATTCAAAATTCGGGCTTTCAGGTGCCCATGTTCGGATAGAGGATTATGTTACTCGAAATTTGATGGTTCTAGGTACCGCCCTTTTTTCACAATGCAAGAAACGTAACTACATTCATGCACATTCTCCTTTATTTAATTTCTTTTAAGATAATATAGGGCGATAATATTTGGTGGCAACAATTTGAAAAGTGAAATTTTATAGTGATTTAAAGTATATAAAGCCTTTTATAGTGATTCAATGCAGAATCCCGTTTCTAGACTATAGACCTTCTGAGCTAACCCTCTTTTAGGCTAATAAATTCGGAATTCAAAATCCCGGCCTCCATGTGTTCGTGTTCGTGTGGAGGACTAGGGTATTCAAAATTTGATGGCTCTAGATACGTTGTTTCTTCACAATGCGAAGAAGATACATACACACATACATGCAGATTTATCATTATTTAATTTCTCAAAAAGAAATACATGGCGATAACATTTGGTAGCAACAAAAAGTGAGTATCGAGACCTGTGGTGTTTAGGGAAGGGGCAGGGGAAAACGTCACATTAAAAAAATTCTAATATCTATAATATAGCGTACAAAAAAGGCCTTTTTATCCCGTTATTTATGGGTTAGAATAGAAAGTCGCACAACGGTTGTTGGTGTCCGCTGAAATGATACTTATTATTTACTCCGGTTAAAAAGCAATTTTAATAATAAAAATTAGAGTTTCTATGCCAGAACAAGCAATTCGGCCAATGGGCAGGAAGACCAAATTTTCGGTGCACAAAATTGAAAGTTAGCTTTTGGTGCCATTGGGCAAAAAGACACTGAAGTTGATGCACAAGTTGACTTAATTCACTATTCAACTGAGATTTTCAAATTTAAACAATTAGCATCCTTGTTAAGTTTAACGTTACTTCTTTTAAACTGTTGATGATTCTTCAACTATTACATGCAGATTAACCAAAGGCATAAAAATCTTAACCAGAACATAAGAACAACATTATTCAACCACTTTCAAAGCAAAAAATGCACAATTTACCAACATATTAGAATCAAAATACTGAGAGCATCGAACCGGGTAATAGGGTGGGAATATATATATATATGTTTTTATGTTTGGTGCGAACGATTGCAACGAAAAAGGAAGGTGCACAACTACGTGTTATACTAGATCCATATACAAAATTTCAGCGTTCTACGGCAGAGTTATGCGAGATACATACATACGCATGTATATCTCGCATGACTAAAAAACAATTACTACGTACAGACGGCACGGAAAAGTTTCTTCTCAAGCCGTTTTAAAAACCGTTTTGGAAAAAAAGAGTCTGCTCTTCTGTCCATACGTACAGATGTCACGCCAAAAAAAAAATCTGAAAGGTTTCAGATTTTAAATTACGTCCAAAGGTTTCTTTTTAATATTTTATATGTTACCTTTATTAAATATCATTTTCTTCGCAAAACCATAAAATTAAACCATAAAATTCAGTTCAAGAGCAATATCGCAAAATAATTTTAAAATGAGCAAACCTTTAGAATTTCCGATACACAGTCTCACGCGCTGGAGATAAAAATGATTTTTCCGTACAACGTGGCCATTGCTCGCTCTGAAATCCTCGTGTTTGTTAATCAAAAATTCTTTAAAGTTTTACAAAATATGAAATCGATAATAAAGCAAACTCCAAATTTCAAATTCGGGCTTCCAGATGCCCATATTTGGGTGGGAAACGTTCAATATTCAAAATTTGACGGCTCTAGGTACTTTTGTTTTATCACAATGCGAGAAACGTATATACATTTATGCAGATTCTTCATTATTTAATTTCTTGAAATATAATACATGGCGATAGTATTTAGTGGCAACAATTTGAAAAGTGAAACAACGCTTTTAGTAAATTAACGCAAAATGCCAAAACGAAATTAATAGTCCTTCCGGGCAAATTGCCCCTTTGGACTTGGGGAAAAAAATTCAAATGGCTTCAAGAACGGTCAAAACAGCTATTTTCGTTGAAATATTGTACCCGAAACTTTTCGCTATTGCAATACTTTCTTTAATTCGTACAATGACATAAAAATGACTGAAATTCTCATGAAAAAGTATGATATATATCAGAATTCCCAAATTAGTAATATTCAAAATTTGAATTTTTAAGTGTAATTTAAATACTAGAATTACGTTAGCAAGAAATGGCATTTTGCCTACTCAGGAAATCTCAGCCTTTATTTGTCAGAGCAGTGACGCTTAGACGCACATTAGAGAAACGATCAGAATGAATTCATTTTGGATTAAAAATTAATGAAACGGCGCATCGACTCGAACAACATGCCAAGCTGTCGCGGATATTCGTTTCTGAATTTGGGCGAACTGTCCATCTTAGTCGCATTTCAAAATGATGCGAAAATTATTCATACGATGCCATTACTCAAAAGGCTATAAAATATTGCATTACTGCATTTGCGTTTTGGTGACGATTTAGTGTAAAATATATCATTCTATGAAATGAATATTAAGAGAAGAACCAACAGTGATCTCTTTTAAAATTATTCGCTGTTGTGAGCCTTTAATTTCTGAGTTAAGTGTTTTAATGTTCCAAATTATAACTAGTTAGCATTTAATTTCTTATTTGAATTTTAATCCTAGTTATAAATTATGACTTATCTGAATTTCTTCATATGAATACTTATTAAAACACATGCCTAGCAACTTACAGCACGATTTCTATGGAATCCTAATAATTTACTTATTGTGGCTTATTAGTGACGATTGGATGGATGAAAACGTTGGGCACCAGAATCGCTTCTTTGTTCTGTTTCTGGGTGAAATGGTTTGGATTAATTAATTTAATTTCACGTTCTTTTTGTATGCAATACAAGTACATTTAGAAGTGGGTAGGTTATCAGGATTTCACCATTGGTTATACAAGTACAATCCCACTACAATTAACTGTGCAGTTCGGCTCCCAATTTTGAGACAGAACTCCTGGGAAGGTGTTGCGAAGAAATCACACCTCTCTCTCCCTACCACAACCTCTCAAGAGGACTTTCGACAAAGAGGCAAAGCGCATATAAAAATTGAAGCTCGCACGAAAATTTCAACAAAGTCTGCTCCGAAAAGAATTGAGAACTGCAGCACCAGCTACCGCTGAGTGCCGGGATTAACAGGCCTAATGTTCGCTGTTTCTTGGCTATCATCCTTTAGTTGCTTCTAGGAGCGCTTCAAGTAGTGTAGTGCTGTAAGTTAATCCAGAGGACAGGATAGTAGGTGAAAAGAAAATGTAAACAGTGAGTTGTCTTCGAGCTTATATAGTTTTACTACGGCCGCAGAGAAATCTCTAATACCTTTCATTTCTAGAAATTACTGCAAGGTTACACAGTTAAAATTACATATAAGGGACGGATGCGGTTAAAGTTACATATAGGGATCAATATATTCAGTTACAGTACCACAGTTATACAGGGAACGAACCAAAACGTTTATAGGCCTGGTGACTTTTGACGATTTATCCTCAATTTTGGCGACAAATACAAGTCGCCAAAAGCATCGCCAGCTTGGCTATATCTGACAAATTCAGCGACATAGCCGTTACTTCAACGTTAAATACAGTTACCTCTGTAATCTTATTTTTCCGGCAAAGTTTTGTCTCTTCACACTTTTTGAAATTTACTACAATTTCACATGTAATTTCACTAAAATTATGTACACATATACAAAATTCGTAACTGTATTTTATTTTACCATATTATATAAGATGTCATACATAATAAGTAATCTTAAATAATAAGTTAACACGTTTCGCAAAATCAAAATGCTAACAGTAAAAAAATCTTAAACTTTAAGCTAAAGAATAACACAAATTTTTAATGCAAAAGAAAAAAAAAATTTTATATTATAAGGTATTTCTCCTGCCTTCTTAGCTTGCCTTCGCGGTGGAATGGTCAGCACACTGGGCGCGTATTCGAGAGGTCCGCCGTTCGAGTCCCGGCGAGGGCACTGCTCATTTTTCGTGTCTCCTGCTTCGAAATAACCTAATGTCTCTACACTGGCGCCCGAACTTAAAAAGGTGGCGGAGGATGATTCCCCACCGCTAGGATTTGGAGAAACAATTTATTAATTATCCTCCTAATCACCAGTCGCTCTTTAAAATGTGGATAGTGTACGATATTTCTCCCACCTTCTTAGCATGCCTTTATGGTGTAATGGTCAGCACACTCGGCGCGTATTCGAGAGGTCCGAAGTTCGAGTTCCGGCGAGAGCATTGCTCATTTTTCATGTCTCCTGCTTCAAAAAAGTTCTAATGCCTCTACAGCATACTAATTGATATTGACGACATATCGTCAGTTTGATTGCTAACTGAAAACAACAAGAACTGTGTAAAAGAGAAATATTACGTCATAAAATTTGGAAAAAAATGTATCTTTTAAGCAAATTTTAGTTTTAAGGACGACTGACACCTGTTCCCTTCTTCAGAAGTCTTCCTTTATTCAAAATCACCTCTAACCTACAATTATTTTTAGGCCTAATTTTGCAATAAAACATCTTCAAGGCATTAAAACGTGGTTCCGTCCTGACACATAAATTTATTACTAATTCATACAGCGCAAAATGCATCATTTACGTTCCGAACAATAACAAGTACATTATTCAACATTGTTACAGAATGAATCAACTAAAAACGTCCACAGGTGCTTCAGCGTTTATTGATATTTTTCCATATGGATTTTATCGTTTATGGGCTGTTTCTTCTATGCAATGTTTTGGAACAGAAAAAAATGTATTAAATGGAATAATACTTTGATCAAATGGAAAGAAACAATTTATTATTGAATAACAAAATGTTTTCAAAATCTTTCAACCTCTTCTTTTCCAACATTAGACTAATCTTAATGATAGCTCTTTCAGATGGAAAATATCTACATTAAGTTCCAACCCCTCGCACCGCACGCGAAATTCGCATTTGAGGATTTTTTAAAAATGTAAATTAAGAACAAATGGAGAGCGCTGATAGAATACTAATTGTACAAGAATTCATTTCGCAGAAGATTCGGATGTACAGAGTTTGCGCAAATCCAAAAAAAAAAAAAAACGTCTATACTTTTATTTGCGAAGACGTCTGTTTCTGTGTTTAATGAGAACGGAATGTTCGATTCTAAACGGTAGAAACGCTGCACTTGTTTTCGCATGTTTAACGGATTCCGAGTTATTATAATAAACTGATCCTTTCTCAAATGTTTACATTCTAGAATATTAGCTAGGCATCTCTTATAAATAAAGCTAATGTAACTAACTATATCTCATCATACACGTCACAAAATCATCTAACGTAAACTGGCTATCCAAGTTGAAATACAATAAAATCAAAACTAACACAGGTTTTGCATAATTCCATGTAAATCGGCTCTTCCAGGTGATTTTCATCTTTTACTAAGATGGCCGTCTTTAAGTGTTAAATGCTGATGTTTATTTATGGTCTAAGATAGCGTTTCTCAACCCGATTTACTATTTATACAACTCTATTTATAGGACCGCTAAAATATTTTAGTGTTTCATCGCGGACCGGTAAGATTGGAAAGTTGGACTATTGACATAATCTTTACATATGCAAAATTGTGAAACTTAAACAGTTGGAAGGACCAGCGAATAGTGTTTGCGGACTAGCAGCGGTCCGAAGACCGGTGGTTGAGATACACTGGTTTAAGATCACTATCACACATGTGTCCCAGGTAGTCGTTTTAGGAAGTGGTCATGAGACAGTGATAGTTATATTTTCGTTTAGGAAAATATTTAATGGAGTGAGTCCGAACAATCAATCATTCTCAATTCTTTTTAAATAAGATTTTTTTTTCTCTTACATCAGTTTTTAGAAGTCAAATATTTAGCCACGCTCTGGTTATATTATTGAAATCTTTTATTATTTTGAAAACATGTTATTGGCATCTAATTTATGACCAACTATGTCTGCTTTTTGTTCCAGAAAATTGCTCCTTGTTTTGGAATGCCTCTCACTACGTTACTATTGACTGCGAATTTCAGGTTCACTGTGAAATAAGAGGCTGAATTTGAATTTGTCTTATATCAGCTGCTTGTAAATGTCAACAAGCTATTAGTTCTTCCGTTCTGCTTAAAAAATGGTATTAAACAGCAGTTGTTGCATAATGTTCTTGAAAAATTTAGATAAAATGTTTTCTTAAATTATTAACGTAACGCTGTATTCAGCAAAGTACCTTAGATATATCAGATAAATGAAATATATTATCCATTTTCGATTGCAACAATGTCCGTTTATATCGAACGCTATGTTATCGAAATTGAAAGCTGTAAGAATTTATCGAAGCTTTAGCATCAGATGCACATATCCTTACATTCATTGATTCAAAGAGCTTTTAGTGCATATATATCTTCTTGTAGAGAAACCTGTATGCATGGGTAATGTTCTTTATCATTCTCAGTTTCAAATGTGTTGAATAAGTTTACTGAACGTGGTTGTAGATCGTTCGTTGTGATTAATGCCTCGGCTTCCTCGATTCTGCCTTTCAATTGCGTGCCACCAAATCAGTAACAGAGAAGTCAATTGGCAGCGTTCTATTCTGTTAGGAAAATCACATTTGGTTACATTGGACCTAATTGGCAACTGATGTCTTCCAAGATAACCGATCGATGGAGCAGTTTTTTCATTAAAGAAGCCCTGACCCGTCAGATGGTTGTAACTGACAGTCACATCATGATATACGAATCTTTAGTAGGCACCAACGATATTTACCCAGCACTATTAACGCCTTCTTTGTTACAGGATGTGCTGGTCCTATGACTGTGCAGAGGTTTGTTTAGAGGAAGAATAATACGCGATGAAATCTGTTCGAGTATATGAATGTAACAGAATGATGTTTTTATTATGAGGATATTTTGATCTGTTTAATGATTTAAGAGTAATCTCTATTTGCGAAATTTAAGGTTATAACCTTCCACTTTCAGTTTCTTTATATGCTCTCTTTTGCCCAAACTAATCAAAAATTTCCCCCACTTCATTTTCTATCAGTCGTGTACCACTTGGCACATTAGGTCTATACGTAGTTAAGTGCACTTGTCTAAGCACCATTTCTTGGTAGTAAACAAAGTCGTAAATGCGGATCTGCAAAAACGAGAACTCAGTTACATTAGCCTGATTTACACGTAATGTGTTTTTCAGACGGTTTTATAGGACCATTAAACACCCGAAACAGGAATTGTTTTCAATTTGCGAAGGAAATCTTCGATAGGTAAAACACGAAGCTATTGGTAATCAGGCATTATATGGCTTTTCATTACAGCAATTGTAACGTTATATTATTTAACAGTGTAACAAGATAAACCAATTGGGAGAAATACGTATTTTTGTAATAATATTCTTAGTAATATTTTGATATTTTTGATAATAACAACACGGTATCTATTATGTATTGCAAGTTCACTTAAATTAAGTATTGCGGGTATAGAATTCCTTTCCAACATCCTATCAGTATTTTATTGTCTATGTAATAATAAAATAACAATGATAATAATAATGACGAAGGTAAAATTATGTAACAATATATAGAGAAAAATAGGAGTTTAAATTCAATTATATACTGCAATTATACCTTTATTTACACACTGTGCCCATGAAAGGTCCTACGTGGCTTTTGTTTTCATAGCCGTTATAGTAGCTTGCTTTAAAATAAATATTTCAAGGACTTTTTGAACCTCCCCATTTGCGATTGTAATACGTGTCATCATCACTGCACAGAACTTATCTTGTTTGAGACGGGTAATTCAGGTCAATCTTCGCGTGCGCTTTTTACACAACACGCTTAATGGAAAAAGTAGGAAGAAAACAATTTCGGAACTCGAATATCTTTCACAGCTGTCGTTACCATAATTACGAGGCAGCCGGGCGGCACAAAATGACCATGAAATGCCTATTCTAAAACAACAGACTATAGAACAGGTACCTCTAGCTAGAAAGATGTTTTAAATGATATAAATATTACATAAAGGCATTTTTAAATTGTGAAATTAGTTCTGTAAAAAATTAAGAAATCTGTTTTCTCGGTGTACGTAGTTACATTTAATAAAAATTTATATTTATTCTAAAAATAAAATACGACAGCTTGTACGAAAAACACCTGGTACTTGTATGAAAAAATTTAACATTTTATTATATATGAACTTTAAAAGAAAGGCCTCTAAAAGAATCATTTTAGAGAGATAACCCTCCCATGCTCATTTTTATTATACTCAGTTTTATTACACCAAACACGTATCCCTCCTTCCCCCCAAAAAAAGGCAATAATTTCCGTTAACTGTGGCAGTTGGAAATTTTTAAAATTTTTTCTTTCTCTAGTAATATTTAGAAATGTTGATTTCCCAATGTACTTAGAGAAGTGTTTTCATGGGTCGAAAATTTTCGTACTTTTGCAACTGAATATTTAGTTACATAGAGGTAACATTTCTGAAAAAATTGGAAAATTAGACATAATGTCAAAATGACGGCATGTAATGTTTTAGTGATAACGATGAAAAAATTCCTTACATGGCATTTATGTTATCTATACAAACAGCTGTCGGTTCTCTAAATAAAGATTATTGAACCGTGATCAATGAATGCATTAGCAAACTTGAAATGCAACAAAAATCCGATAATCTTGCATGTTGGGATAGCGATGCCGGATTATCAGGTACTTAGCATTATCAGAGTAAAAATGTATTATGCCGCTAAACGATTTTTATTTGCTTATTGAATGTTCTGAGGAGTGAAAATAATTACATGTAGTAATTCTAATTAGTAAATAAAATTATTCAGAACTAAATTGAATCGGGTTTAGCCTTGAAGTTATCACGTGTTATCAGTGCACGAAGTGTTTTCTAATAAAATTTGAATATCTATTTCCTTCATTGATTCCGCTTTCCCCTGACAAAAACTGAATGATTCCTTGGAACATGAATTTTTTTTTTATTTTTCTGGTACTCTGTTTTTTAGTTTTCTCGGCGAATTTCACAATTGGGTTATTTTGCAGCCCAACCAAAAGAATTCTTCAAGAACGTGACTGAAAAGTAGCGAAAAAATTTGAAAAAGTCACAAGAAGTAATGTGTGTAGAATCATCAGGCTATTTTGAAGCAGGCGATGTGAAAAATGTGCAATGCTCTCGCCGGGACTCAAACCTGGATCTCTCGAATACTCGCCGAGCGTGCTACCGTTGCACCGCGAAGGCATTCTGGAAAGAAGGAGAAAATATCTTATATATTCCCCCTTTTAAAGGGCGATTGAGGATTAGGGGACCTAATCGCCAAATCCTGGTGGTGGCGAATAATTGTAACCACCTTTTAGTTAGGACGCCACTGTAGAATCATTGCGTTATATCAATTCAGGAACGTGAAAAATGTGCAACGATGTCACCGGAATTCGAACTTCGGATTTCTTGAAAACACCTAGACCATGCTGTCAGTTACACCACGAAAGCACGCAGAAAGAAGAGAAAAAATAGCTTAATAAACTTTTCTTTAGCTTCAAATCCAATGATATCTTAATTAAATCTCCTTCTCTTAATTTTTTTAGCTCCGTGCTGATTCAACATGCTCTGAATTAGGATGTCCTCAGTGGCTCATTTTTTTTACTTTCTGATCGGTTCAAAGATTAATGGATCAATCGAAGAAACATTTTCAACTGCTTTCTATAACTCAGATTAATAGTTCGTAGAATAATCCATATATTCAATAGAAATCTTCAATAGAATGTTTCATCACGGCATTTGGCCACAATATTTGCCAAAGCTTTTGCGTTATGTGTATGTTTCCAAGCAACAACAGCAACGAAAACTGTTTGACTTACATTGAATTGAACTTCCTTAACATGACAGTCAGTTGTTCCCTTATCAACATTTTTATCAAGTACTGAAAGCAATCTAAATAAACAAAGATAATGAAAACAAACTATATGCAAATGAGAATTTTTCAATAAACTAAACGCTTGTGCGGCCAGCCATTTAAAATAGTTATTATAAAAATGAAAAATTAATTATTTTAATGAGCTCAGTTAATATTATTTCACTGATCCAGTTAGCGGTTAATAATAATAAAAATGAGAAATTGTGTTTATTGCTGTTATATCGCTTAGTGTGTTAACAGCAGTCAGATTAAATACGAAAGAATGGCATTACACTGGTGCGTGATAATATAATTTATTTTGGGTAATCGCAACACATTTCTTTTTAATTTCTGGGTTTCCTAATTAAATTTGAATAATAAGTATCTTACGCTTTGCCGAGTGGCAACACGTTTCTTTTAAATCCCAAGTTTTCAGATTAAATTCGAAACATAAACAACTTACGCTTTGCCGAGTAGCAACATAATACTTTTAAAGGCTCTGAGTTTTCTGATTAAAGTTGAAACATAAATAAATAATATTACGCTTTACCGAGCGGCAAATTTTTTTTAATTGTCGAGTTAAGTAATTAAATTCGCACGAAATATGAAACAAATGAAAAAAAAATTCGAAATTCAAAGCTCGGGTACTGAGAAGCACATTTTCGTCTCGAAGACTAGATGTGCTCAAAATTTGGAAGATCTGGGTACCTCCGTGTGAGGAATATACACTGCTCGACACTGAAAATGCAACACCAAGAAGGAGTGGCCAGAAAGTGATGAAATTTTGAAAAAAGACAGAGACAGCAAGCAGCAATAAGTGATCTTTATTCCAAAATGATAGTCAGAATACAGAGCGAGAACGGTGTCGGCTCAGTAGGATGTAGGACCACCGCGGACAGCGACACACGAAGAAACACGTCTAGGCACAGAGTCAACAGTCAACAGTGCGGATGGTATCCTGAGAAATGGTTATCCATTCCCTTTCAACCATTTGCCACAGTTCGTCTTCTGAACGAGGCAGAACGTCTTCTGAACGAGGCAGGGGCAGAGTGTGCAAACGGCGTCCAATCACATCCCACACATGTTGGATTGGTGACAAGTCAGTAGAGTACTGTGGGCAGGGAAGCATCTGTATACCTTGCAGAGCATGTTGGCAGATGCGAGCACTTGGTCGAGGTTCTGCTGAAAAATTGTATTAGGCAGCCTCTGAAGGTAGGGGATTGGCACCGGCCCCAGTACATTATCCAAGTATCGTTGAGCCGTCGTAGTGCTCTGAATACGAACTAGAGGTGACCTGGAATCGTAGGCAACAGCGTCCCAAACTTGCGCCCCAAACCATTATGCCACGTTGTCGCGCAGTGGGGCGTTCCACAATTACTGCCGGATTAGACCTGTCTCCACGTCGACGGCACACACGTATGCGGCGACTGTCACTGGATAAACAGAAGTGTGACTCATCTGAGAACACGACGTTTCGCTATTCTGTCATCCACATCTCTCCAGTCTGGCACCTTTCTAAACGCTGGCTGTGGGGTCAATGGCAGTCTTCTTAACGGAGGCCGTGAGTGAAGGCCACGTTCAACCAATTGACAGGAATTGGTTGTGGTCGACACTGGAACATCCAGGGTATCTTGCACATGCTGCAGAATCGCGGTACAAGTGACTTGCGGGACCGCCACAGCTTGTCGGCGGATGCGTCGATTCACGCGTGCTGACCTCACTCTGGCTGCATCTGCACCCTCCTTATATATCTTAGTTCACGTGCGTCGGAGAGCTGCGCATTTCACATCATTCGCATAACTCAGTGACGTGCGTCTACTCTAAAATTTGGATAAATTTCTGACCACTCCTTCTTGGTGTTGCATTTTCAATGTCGAGCAGTGTGCATTCAGATTCTTCATTATCTAATAACACTGTTGTTGTTGGGACTAATCTAGCTTGTCTGACATCAGAACAAGCCCACATATTCATCGTGGCAGGGAGTACAAGATTACGCCAGTTGTTGGCAACAGCTTTAGGCCTTAGTGCTATAGGTGACAGCACGATTTCACCCATTCCACCCCCCAGTTTTAAGGAAGAGCACCCTTTCTTTCCCTGCCACTAACCCACACGAGAGGACTTTCCGCTCGCCACATAAGAGTGCCCTCATGCCCAAAACTCACTATACATCTACAAACAACCATGCTTTCTCTTTCAAACAACCATACATCTACAGACAACCATGCCATCTTCTTCAAACAACCATACATCTACAGACAACCATGCCATCTTCTTCAAACAACCATACATCTACAAAAAACAATCATGCCTTCTTCTTCAAACAACCATACATCTACAAATAACCATGCCTTCTCCGGTATTTGAACTGGGGTCCGGTATTTGAACAGGGGCAAATTAGTGTCACTAACTACTGTCCCGTTTGGGCAGCTGATGTAATTATGGGTAAGACTAATCGGAAGTGGCAAAAGGATGTGAAGCAATTGCCGATCTTTTCTGAATACTATCGAGTGAAATGGTAGTAGTGCCATTTCACAACAGAAATATCACTGAAAGAGGTGCCTGTTTATCCGGTGTGCCGAACCATTGGATTACCGGACTTTTACTACATATCGAATTGACCGAAGTGTTTCTTACGCCGATTCAGGCGAAAGAATTTCCGTACTGACATCTTCGCGTCATTTTGATTTCAAATATCTTAAACTTCAAGTTCCGGGAAAGACACAGAAACTTGCAGTTTAACACAGCGTTTCCGGTTATATAGAAATACAAAATTTATAATATATCACTAAGTTTATAATTCAGTTTTATATTATTCATAAAACGATGCGTACACATAAAGAGACATAAATTTAGTGTAATAATATAATTTGTAGGTGCTAGATGCTCTTCCTCTGAATTTACCACTTTCTTAAATTATTGTGTAAAGAATAACTAGCTAGACTAGCTGTAATACTGGTTGTAATTTTAACACGAAGAAAAGGGCCAAAATCTGAAGAGCAGAAGCAGAAATTTCGCAAAAGTTTAAAAGCTGGTTTGCGCACAGAATTTCCAAAGGAAAAAATAATCTATCAATCACGGAGTGACACAAATGCCTTCGTGGTGTAGTGGTTAGCACACTCGGCTCGTATTCGAGAGGTCCGTGGTTAGAGCCCCGGCGAGGGCATTGCACATTTGTCTCTTCTGCAAAAAATACCTAATGTCTTTATAGTGGCGCCCGAATTGAAAAGGTAGTGGATGATGATTCTCCACCACCAGAATTTGGCAATTAGGTCCCCTAATCCCCAATCGCACTTTAAAAGGAGGAGTATATAAGGTATTTCTCCCGACGTTTTAGCGTGCCTTCGTGGTGTAGTGGTCAGCTCACTCGGCGTGTATTCGAGAGGTCCGTGGTTCGAGTCCCGGCGAGGGCAATGCTCAATTTTCATCTCTCCTGCCTTGAAACAAATAGCTAGTATCGCTATAATACTATATAACTAAATAACCTTAATATATTTTTAAATAGAAACATACATTTAAAAGTTAATTAAATTTTGGCAATATAATCAAATTCGTGACATCAGTTCAAGAGCTTTATTTAAATAGACTGTTTTTTTGGATTGGATTGAATATATTGGACTTCGCAAGGGGTACTAGGGCTATCTTACTAAAAGAAGGGATGCATTTGAATAGAATATATAGAATATTCTAAGACAAACTGATTCGCTTTTACATACTAAAAAAAAATATGAAAACTCTCATGCAGCAAGCCTCTTCGCTTGACTGCACAGAAGTTTCAGTATTTTACGGTTCTAGCCATTCGATCACTGGTTTTAATCGAGTAGTATTTTTATTACGTGGGTATACATGTACGGATACTGTTATCTATACATGTACATAAAACACTGTTCATGTTTTTTGTTCGTGTACACCTTACTCTTGTTCCCATCGAATGCAATCTTTATAGCATATGTTCCTGCCAGCATATTTTTTTTAATACAATGAACTAAAATTAACGAATCTTTTTATTGGTTTTAAGCAAGTAACTTAATAAAATAAAATTTATGTTCGTTTTGAATAATTCAAGGTTATCATAATTTGGGTAATGGTTATCTTATCAACTAAAAATCGAATAAATGTTAGCCCACTTATTAATGAGATGAATGAGCTTGCTTCCACCCAACCGGTATAGTGGTTAGCGTTGCTGACTGCCATTCCGAAAGGCTCGGGCTCGAATCCCGGAGAAGGCATGGATGTTAGTACATGTATAGTGGCGGCGCTGTAAAGATGCGGCGATCCGAAAGCTCTCTCGTGTGTTTTGGTGGAAGGAGAGAGGGGTGGGAGACCCTCGGACCCGTCCTCCCGGGTATGATCTCCATCAAAATTGGGGACGGAACTGAGCTAAATCGCACTGTCACCTGATAGGTGCTCAAGGCTGCTGCCAACGGCAGGCGTACTCTAGAGCTCCTTGGGACCAGGAATTTCGTGGGCTTGGGTTGACAAATGACAAGGAATACTAGGGCTATCTTACTAAAAGAAGGGATGCATTTGAACATGAACGTCAGACAAGTCAGCATAAGTAACAACAACATGAGCTTGCTGATTCTTGCATAGTTATTTTTTGTTTAGATGTATACTGTAAGAAAAACCATGTAAGAAAAAACTGTGATTTAAATTCCTCTTTTGTTGCTAACCTCGGAAATTCGTAAAGGAAGTAACTGGTAAGAAATTCTATAAAATGTCAGTCTTTGGCGAAAAAGAGCTAACGATTGCCATACACAGTTAATTTAAGTTTTAGTTTATGTCTTTTGGGAAATCTACGAGGACCACAAAAGAAGGCTTCGAAGACCATGTTGTTCGCAGACCACAGTTTGTCAAAAGCTGGGCTAGGTTTTTTGAACATAGTAAAGTATGCGTGAGCTATCTGTCTAAGGGAACAGATATCTTCCTGAAGCGCTTTCTAATTACTACTCATACTCACGTTACATAAGCAGACAAACACGGAAATACCTATATAGCCCTGTTAGAACACAGGTCAAATTTCCAGTATTTATCTGTTTAACGCAGTCGACTGTTAGTGGATGGCAGACATTGGAATGCTTCTTTTCTATTTTTGAATAGGATTGCTTCGAAATGTATTTTTTGCCTAAATTCTAAGAGATTTAGACAAAAAATTCGTTTGCAGTTTTAAATTATTTAAATACGAAAATAAATGATGTATTAAAATGCAAATTTAAATTTACAATAAGAAATGCCTAAAATTTGTAGATTAGTTGCCATTAGTAAAACACTTTGATATTCCTGAGGTCTTATAAAATTCCGACTGAGATGAAACCTTATCGCATTGATAGGGTTGTTGATTATTTTAACTATTAACTAATGTAAAAAACACAAGTGAAATAAAATTAATAATCTGTTAAACCGAAATCTGCGGTTTACAAAACAAAATAAGATAAAACAGTGCATCCGGAAATATGAGAACTCGAGTCTTCTGAAAACGCAGCGCAGCTGCTTTTACAATTAATCTTAATGGTATAGAAATATCACCTAACCTTTCTTTCACCAATTTCACGTTGCAAAATATAAGCCGATACTCAACACTTTAAAATCATCCTTAGATCTAGCTAACCTTCGTAACTAAGCATACAAAGATCGAAGCTTTATTATCACTAAGCTGTAGATTAAATTAACCTTAATCATCAACATCCCGTAGAGAAGAGACGACATTATCTGGCTATTTAAACATTTTATTCTTTTCATAAAAATTTCAATGTTATTGAAACAACTTGAGAAGCGAAGTGCGCCAAGTCAAAATAATCTTTCGAATTTGCTTCAAGGATCCGAATGATTCAGTAACTTGTTCAATAACATCCCTTATTAATCCATAATCGCTAAGCCCTAGAATTCATGATTTGATTGGCGTGTTGCTCATTAGTTGAAGTGTATAGCATGGTTCTAGCACAACATGGTTCATCTTCGATTCATTCTCTATTTCTTAATCCTCTTATTCTAAAGTTGTCATTTTTACCAAAGCGTCGCAAAGAGATTTTGAAAATTTTGACGTACGTAACAAAAATTTTACTGCGAAACCTCAGGTATATTTGTCATTTTGGGAAATCGCCGTAACAAGAAGTCTTTCCTCATCAAAAACGGTTTATCAAACGATAAATATAAGTGAGATACGGATTGCTGCCAAATATCGATATAAGCCATAACAACTTCCCAAAATATCTGTAGAGATTTCTTACAGATTTTAGGGTTATAAGTTGAAAGCTAAACTAAATTTTATATAACGTGTCAAATAGGATCGTTATGGAAACCAGCTATTTGCCAAGCTACGCGAAAAATAAATTAATGGCATTATGTCTCGCACAATCGCAGTATTTGCCACGTACTAAGTGGAAGCTAAGTGGCAGGGTAGTTTATTGTGTCGTAGCCTTCCAAAATAATTCGGCAATACAACCGTTTAAGACGTTTCTAACACCGAATCTAATTAGAGTCGCCCTGGTCGATATAGTGCTTAGCGATGTTGAGTGTCCTATCGAAGAGCCCAGGTTCATATCTCGGTGAAGGCCTAGATGTTAGTAAGTGGATAACATGAGGAAATGGGGCCACTTAAAAGATATGTCAAGCGTCCTCTTAAGTGGTTTGGTAGTATGGGATGAAGATTAGAAGACCCTCGGATTCCTCCCTCAGAGGATTCTTTCCCAGAATTGGGATGCCAACAACAGGTGCAATCCTGCGCTGCTTACTTCGATAACATTCGTGGCCTTGTTCTGATGATACGGTTAGACATGTAAGGTAAGTTTGTTTAATCAACAGCAAATCTGTTTAATAAGTTTAAATAAACATTAAAAATGTATTGGTAATTGGAGTTTCTACTGCATGACGTATTATAAAAACCTTAATATTTTATGCTTTAAAATAAATTTTTAAACTAGCATAGTTTGGTGCCATTTATTTCAAATAGTACATTTATTACCTCATCATAAAACGCTCGGGCTTCATCTATTCATTTTCCATTTTATCTACTTAAATTCAAAAGGCTCTGTACCCATAACATTTATCTTCTTATTATAATATAAAGTTCTTTCCCAAAATCCTCAGAACTGCCGAGCATCTAGAAAAATCTAGCTCCATAACTACTTTGTGATAGCATTTATTTTTAAGTTTCTTCCTTTAAGAAAGGTATAAAGCAAATAAAATCTGTCAGAATCGCTATACAGACCGGAAATAGAATTTATTTCAATTCCTTTTTTTGTTAGGAAAAGGCATCAACATTTTGCAAACGCGAAACGCTTTTTTCTGTTGGACAATATCATTATTTCGTTTCTTCAGGAGATATGAATTTTGATCAATAAGCGGAAGAAAAATTCCTTGCTTTACTATGTGCCAAAACAAAATCTCTTTCCACGTCAGTTTAAATAAAATAAGAGACTCTATATTTTTGTAGGAAGAACTTGTGTCTCATTTGAATAGAAGAAAGAGTTATTTAATATAATTTTATATTAATTGAATGGAAAAGGTTAATAATACCGATATAAAATTTACTTATTCATTTAAAACGTATGAGAGAGTTTTTTGGAACTTATTATTGATTGATAATACTATGCGTCTCCAAAGAAATATAATTAATCTTCTTTAAAACGATTCCAGAGATTTCGGTCTTCTTCGGAGACGGCCGTCTTTTATAGAAGATTTTCTATACTGATCCGTAGTTGTGTTTCGAGAAATACTGGTAAATTTCGGAGGTGGTCATCTTAGAGAGGTGATCTTATAAGGTATATCTCCCACATTCTTAGCGTACCTTCGTGGTGTAGTGGTCAGCACACTGAGCCGGTATTTCAGAGGTCCGCGGTTCGAGCCCCGGCGAAGGAATTGCATATTTTTCATCGTTCCTGCTTCCAAAAAAACCTAATGTCTCTACAATCTCAGTGACAAAAGTGAAAGTAATATATTAAGAAAAGCTGGCAACTGATGGGTTATATTCCATTCTTTTTTATGATATACTGAGGTGCATTAGAAGGATATCGCCCCGCCTTTGGCCGTAACTCGTGCACTAAACATATGTTTTCCTAAAGTATGATTTCCGCAAGCTTTCACAAAAAAAAAATTGGTTTTATGTTACTAATCTGCCCGTAATACTGTCATAATTCTTGCCATATGGCAGGTAAGTTCCGATTGTCAATTCGGACCTTGATGTCACCATACAGATGTTATATGCTGCAAACAGACCTTTCAGACCATAATGTGTGATTTTGTTCAACCATTTGCGTAACATACGTTGCTTCGTGATTTGGTTTGGGTATTGTTGTACTGACAGCAACACATGTCTTGATCATAATATTTGGCGTCTGAATTGCAGGTATAATTTCCAAAGAAGCCCCTAAAATGTTTTTTGTTTAGCGACTGGGTCCACTGCTTCTAGACGGCCGCACCCTTACCACGTAAATATTTTTACTTAAGGAGTCATCTGCAAACCTGTGAATGAAAGTTGTAAGGATTGTTAAATATAGGCATTCTTGAAGTCTGTAATAGGCAAGGGGATAGCATTAGAGTGTTGCATACTGTGGCATTGAATAGCCATGGATATAGCACTTGAGTAGTATTAGATAGTCAGGGACGTAATATTAGACCAGTGGTTCTCAACCTTTCTTTGCCCTATTCGCTCCTTTCATTACTGCTAGAAGATCATTCCCCGCCTGCTTTCCAAACTTGCGAAATCCATCCATCCATCCATCCATATATTTAGAATTAGAAATTAAATAACAAGAGGCATAGACGATGTTGCTAAATACCAAAACTTGAATCGAAATAGTTTTTATACTCATAAACTAATACTTGACTGCTAAATAAAAGGCTGACCCCATTCCTCTCTGAAACTATGAAAATCCTTCCAGGTCGAAAACCCGTAAATTAGACTGTATTTAGATAGCCCAAAATAGCATTAGACTGTTGCATGATATACATATACTTAGATAATGAGAGACATAGTATTAAACTGTCGCACGCTGTGCCTGGATATAACATTAGACAGCCAGGAAATTACCAGAGACTACTTCGTTTAACATAGCCAAGGACTTGGCATAAGATAAACAAGAATATAGCCCAGACAGTAAAGTGCTTGGTTCAGTGAAAATTAGGTTTTTAAAGATGTTTGAAATAATTACGCTTGAAGCCAAGATTTCCTCAAGCGGGTGATAGAAGAAGAAAGTAAAAATGCTTGAAAGTTGCATTTTAGTTAAATATTAGTTAAACAGCTGGAGAGAACTTCAGAGTCACTATGAATCTAAAGCTCTGAATATAAAAATCATCACCTGAGATGTAAACTCGTAACCACAACGGAGGAGCCCATACAAAAAAATTCATGATGAAATACAAAATGCAAATACAGAAATTAAATGAATGCGAAAGGAATTATGATTGTGCCCACAAAGTCTACCACCTATTTTTGCGCCTTCTAAAAACAGCACCTGTTTTTGCATAACAGAAACTGAGCACACCTGACACTTAAAGTGTGATCATGCTTCCTGTGATGAAAATATTTGTTTCGATTTTTTCCACATTCCCAGGACCTGGCTTACCTAAAGACATACCTAAAACATTTCAGATCTAACATCTGAAATGTTTTAGATTTCGTATTATGCACAAAGGGGCATTTTTTTCATTTACATAAACATACACGTTTCGACAGCATTTGGGCTAAAAATGTTTAAAAACAACTTATTTTTAGAATATTCAATAGACAGTCTCTGACGCTGGAGATAAAAATATTTTTTTCCGTGCAGTGTTGCCATTGCTCGCTTTGAAATCGTTGAGTTTCCTAATAAAAAATTCGTTAAAGTTTTACAAAATTTGAATTACACAAATATTTAAAAACAACGTAGCTGTAGAATTTTCGATAGACAGTCTTGCGTGCTGAAGGCAAAAATGTTTTTTTCATTACAGAGTTGCCATTGCTCGCTTTGAAATCATTAAGTTTGTTAATCAGAAATTAGTTAAAGATTTACAAGATACGAAACACATGATAAAATAAATTCGGATTTCAAAATTCGAGCTTCCAGTGTCCATATTGGGGTGGAGGACTATGTTATTCAAAATTTGATGGATCAATGTACCGTTGTTTTTTCACAGTGAGAAAAACATGCATACAATCATGCACATTATTTATTATTTAATTTCGTTAAATATAATACAAGGCGATAATATTTGGTGGCAACAATATTTGAAAAGTTATTCCGACTTGAAAAGGTGAATGCTTTTCTTTAAATAACATTTTAAATAACTTTAATGGAATAATTTTTTGAGTTGTTATTTGATAACCTAATAGTTATTGATAACGTTTGTGTTATCAAATTATTTGATACTTTTTATGGTTTGTATTATCAAATTTTCTGATAGTTGGTTTAATTTGTTATTTGATAATATAATTTATTGACATAATAATTTACATAAGCGATATCTGCTAAACTGAAAAATAATCTGAGGAGGGATCCTGCGTATAAGGTTTTGCCCTGAATCTCCAGTTCTATAAATAGGCTCTTGATCATTCCATAAAATGTGTTCCATTAGTTTTGAAACATTCTGTATATATCACAGCTCTGATTGCTATGATGTGAATTAAGAAGGTAATTAAAAGTGTATTATTGGAATAATTTGTAACTTAAAAGTTAAAGAACAATCGTATGCCAGATGAATTGACAGTAGTAACCTTCTTGAAACAATGTGTTTTTCTTAAAAAAAAAAGGGGGCATTTTATCAAGTACTAAAAAGTATTTCATAAAGTAACTTTTATTAGCATATATGTACTAAAGTAAGTTTTACCATGTGATCCACTTCTTTTGGAACGTTTCATGCTTTCAGCAGAATAACTTCATCTTGCGTAAAATACATTTCTTCGCTCTAAAGTTGCTACCTTTTCATTCTTCTATTGTAAAAATGAAGACAAAATAAGCCATAAAACTATTCATATATGCAATCCATGTGTTAAAACTTTGAAAAACATTTTCTATTCTCTTACTCTGCAATTCTTGCAGTTGAGGTAACAAGGATCAAAATACCAATATTCTTTTTTTTTATTAAAGACAGCTTGCGAAGCAGATATGTTTATCCCAGCCATATGTGATAAAAAAATTACTTTAATCGATGATGAAGCAGAAAAATCTTTTCTCTTAGATGTACGTGTCAAAAAAAAGTGCTGGACGGTTACATTTTTTAAACCTGTAAAAATTCTTTCCCACCTTGTTTTAAAAGGTGATCTCAAAATAAAATTTTATTCCTTTTAAAAATAAACGTGGAGAGGGAAGTAAGTTGTTTGCGAAACAATATTTTATTTATATTCCAATATTCTTTTCTCTGGAGCCTTCGGAATTCTTCGCTGGATTAAATTTTCAAAGTGGCAACATGTTTCTCAGTAGGGACTGATTCTTTAAGCACGTTTCAAGAACATAAATGCAGTTGGAAAGCTGGCCCAAAAAAACGCTGCCCTAGTGTAACATATTTAAGGTCGTTATGCCTCAAAATATTAGAGGCGAGCGTGCCGATAGCAATATTCAATAGAGGATTAAGCTACTGTGTTTTCAAAGCGCATCGTTTTTGAAACAAAATTTGTTTGACACGGAAGAAAAATTTTTACTTCTTTCTCTTTAGCCTTCTATTAAATTGATATTTTATTTTCATTTGAAAGGCGTATATTAATTACGAAAACTTTGAATTCCGTAATATAATCTTCTGTTTTTAATTTCTTAAATCAATGACACAATTTTTATGTAATTTAGTCTTTTACAATACTCGCATATGTGAAAACGTGTATCCAGTCCCCACAGAGCACTTAAGTGTTGCTCAAAAGCATTTGTTAAGGTTTTTCACGCTCTCGCTGAGCTCGCAGTCTACCAATCTATTCTTGCATTCACTCCTGATAACCCATGTTTTTCTTGGCCCTTTTAGCTTTATCATTAAGTATCGTTTTCGTTGCACTTACGCCACATGCAGTTCAAGAAATGAATCACAAAATTTTCAAAGGCTGTTTGTGAGCATATGTTTAGAATTCTCGATGCAGTGTTAAGTGTTAGCATATATTTTTCTATTTTCTTTCTATCTTTTCTCAGTTCATCATATCAATATTCAATTTTTTTAGTAAAATGGCTAACAAAAATTCTTTCTCCTTTTTATTATTAACCTTTTATTGGTTAACTTTATTCAATATCACATATAATATTTTATTAAATATCACATTCTTTGCATTTACGCCACGTAAAATTTAATTCAACAGCGAAATCGCAAAATATTTAAAAACGACATATATTTAGAATCTTATATTTAGCCGCTTTCTCTGCCTAAAATAGTTATCCTTAAAAAACTTAAGTAATAGTTTTAAGATTCAGCTGAAACAAATATACAACGGATTTCTGTAAAAATATTTAATGCTTTTAATTAGATAGATCATGAGTTAAAGGCATTTTTACTTCAAGTAATCCAATCAAAAAGTAAGATAGTAATATTAATTGCATCTATTGCTTTTAAGTAGCTTAAGTTGCCAGTCAATAGCAGGCAGATTAATTTGAAGGATAAATATATTGCATTTTACTGAATGGCAAAAAAATCGAATGAAAAGTAAAACAACGCATTTGCGTTTAAAGTGAATCAACGCTAAATCGTGTTTCGAGACATTTAATAGCTCTTTTGGGCTAATAAGACAAAATAAAATCTTCATGCTAAATTTAATCACTCTGCTTAATAGAAAAGAGCTTCGTGTAGTCTTTTATTTTTGTATCACAATCTTTTCTTGCTCAGATACTGAGTAATTTAAATTATTGTTGCTGTTTTAGCAACAATTTTAAATTAAAGTTGCTAGATAGCTAGTATGTTTTAAGTTTTAAGAAAAGTTTTATTTCGATTGACAGAACTTTTTTTTAAACTTCTTTCTATTATTATAGCGAACAGTTTTTCTGTTGCAGATTATCACAGCAATCTTGGCGTTAATTCATTCTTTCCGTCTGTGCATTGCAAAATTATTGTGCAAGAAACTGAAAAAAAAACAGCAACTACTAACAACAAAATTGCAAAATTTCCCTGGTGTGTTATACGCTCAACTTGCAAGTCATTTTCTCTGTTATTACTGAACATCGTTTTCATGCCTTAAAAATTCTATTCCAAATCTTAATTCTTGAAACAAATTTGTACCACACATTATCATAATACTGCTTAGCAGAAAATGCACTGAGTACCCAAAATATTAGAACGCACCTTCTAAGAACCCGTTAATTTACTTTAAGTTTTGATTACAGCCGATGTTATTCTGAGAATGAACCGAATAAGATGCTGATGTTCTTCAAAAACGATTGATAGCGATTCATATTGGATGAGGGCATTTTTAAGATCTGAAATAATCTGCTCACTTCTTTTATGATCTGTCCAATTCCTCTCACCAATGTTAAATAAAATTCAGGTCAGAGAAATGAATTAGCATGGAAGCAGTTTGAACTCTAAATCATAATCTTCAAAGCAATGTGAAATCAATCGTATACAGTGTCATGTTGTACTGCTCTGATGAAAGCAGTTATCTGCATCAAGGAGCATCGCTGCTGTAAATAGGAGTACATGATTCACAGGGATGCTGAAGCTGTAGTGCTATAAGCTGTTTCTAGATATATCAAAAGACCCTTTGTAGTTTAGGAATACATTCATCAGACAATGATTCCATGGCTTCCAGCTTGAACAGTTATCATTAGGCAAGTAGTAAGTTCGTTCTATCTGCACCATAATGTGATCTTACAATCTGTTTGATGGAGCAGGATATGAAATTCATCGCCTCAAGTAACTTTTTTCCGGAACTGTCAGAAATCTCCAAATTGTTCCAAGTCCACTTTTTGTGCTTCTAGGCATAGAGCAAACGTGATTTCCTATTTTTCAATGGCAACAATGGTATCTTCGATGTTTTTCCGCAGTTGCTACCTTTTCGTTGCAAAGTACATCATGCTGTGCGTTCAGGATATGCTTTGAAATACACTGAGCAGCAATTTGTCCTGCTACGCTCCTGTTGCTGCTATGGTTCGTAATAGCCGCCTGTCACCTCTTTCTGTCATCATCATCATCCGACCAGAATTGTCCCTGCTGTCTGAAATACTTATGCTCAGCTGCCACTATATGAGCACTTGAGATAATGTTGCAGGGGGAAAAAAGAAGAAGCGTTTCAGACATGTTGGAATCGAGTCTTCTTTTATCCACTATTGCGTCTCCTTCAAAATTCAGTAAAATCTTTCGTCATGTATGTTTTTTACATTAACTGCAGCGATAACTATTTTTTCAAGCTAAACGTGCTTTGTATGAGCTGTTTGTGACTTTTATATCACTATTTGTGTCTATATTAAAAAAATTAAGTGTCTCTAATATTTTAGCCATTAAATGTACGTTCTGAATTTACAGCATTTATTATTTGACTGAAAAGACATTTCTAGTCTAAGAGTGCTAAATACTTGCCTTTATATGTTTAAATAGTCCATAAAGAAAAGAGCATTTAAATATCTTTATAATTACTTCGTGTCCATTTTTAATTACTTTTGCGATTTTAGTCACAAGTTAACCAAAAGCTTATTTAGTTGAATCAATTTAAATTTTGCGTATCCTCTTTGCGTATCCTCTCTAGTAGATTTTTAAGATCCTTTTTTCCAGTGTATTTTTTTCCAAAGTGTTGTAAAGCATTATTTCATAATTTTGCAATCTTTTCACGTATTATCTGCTCAATAAATGGCGACAGCTGCTGCTTTCTTCTTCGTAACCTTTAATTTTTATATCATTTATTTAAACTGTGTATGATGATGAAATAGTGCATTTTCGCTTGTTGTAGGAGGGGGGATCTATGTCAATTCCCTCGAAATGCATAACAATTTTCTGCAAGACAACAACAGTCTAAGATTGAACTTTGTAATAATAAAATAAATTTTCAGCAGTTGGCGGTTAAAGAACATTGAATAGCAAAATGGTTAGTATTCCTTTGACTAAAAGTGTATTTATGCCTACTTGTATTCGCGTTTTTGTTTTGTGGAGTAAATTGCACGCCTTGTGATTTTAAGTATCAGATCTCTTGGTAGTTTCACACATGCGTAACTGCATGTTATTAGTACTATATGTAGAACACATAAAGCATATTTTTAATTCACTTTGAAATCCAAATATAGTAGAATCTGTAAAAGACAATATTCTGGAATGGATGAGGTCCTTAGTAAGTCGAATTATGACACTTATGAAACCCTTCATAAAAAATAAATTTGCCATTGAACTTCTCTAGCAGAATGTTTTAGGTTATGGTATTGGAGTTTCCATTTCTGTAACAAAAGGTGTTCCGTTAACTATCAGATTTTCTTCAACTAGGAGAATAAAAATATATTTCAATTTGTACGAAGTATTAAGACATGCACATAAAAATGTGAATTTGAAACAATTCAGTCAATTCTCAATTTTTTGGGTTATCTGCATTGGTATAAATATATTTATTATATAGATTTAAAGTCGTATGAAAAGTTTTAATCACAATTTTCTGCCATTAGTACTTTTATTTAACATTACCAAAGAAGAAATTTAACGATAATACCCTAAAGTAGACAAAATGGAGTATAGAGAACTGAGAGTGATATCCATTTAATTTATTCGTAAGTACTGACATCAGTTCATAAAAAAATTGGTTTCTCCAGAGTAATATAGTCTCGCTCGAAAGGGGCCAGGATAAAGTATGATTAAAATCTTATAACAAGAGGAAGTGAAACCAAATTTTTACATGACATAACTTTATGCTTGGGAAATGAAAGCACATTACAAGAAGTGCTAAGAGTGATCTCCTCCTACCTGTACACACTGTCCAACAAGGTACTGAATGTTCGCATATGCTGCTGCTAGAGTATTGGGGATCACTTCCTGGATTTCACGGCGGATGGTCTGACGTAAGTCGTCGATTGTGCGTGGTTTGTGCTTGTACGCATTACCTTTAAGGCGACCTCCGTAGAAAAAAGTTAAGGGAACTCAAGTCTGGAAAAATGATTCCATCGCAGTCATACTCGCTATAGACGTGTTGCCCCATCTTGCTGGTACCAGCCAAGTGTCAGCTCCTCATCACCCAAATGGTTCACATATTCATGAAAAAGTAGCTAATAAACTTCACTCATGATAGAAGTGTCACAAAAATTGGACCGATGATACACTGCTGTGGTAATGCATAGAACACTTATACTTTTCTGTGATTGAAGGAGCCTCTCGACGACTGCATGTTGGTTGTCATTACGTGTACGTCATAAACGTGTGTTTCATTAATTCACGTATCCTGACAAGTGGAACCACGCTTCATCACTATACCTTCGTGCATTCTGACAGCAACATATACGAAAATGCAGCGCCGTGTTGAACTGTGTATACAAGTGGCGGGGGGAGGTTACTTCCAGCACCTCTTGTAATGTACTTTCAGGCATGTCATGTAAAAACTTGGTTTCATTTTCTTCTGCTGTAACATATTTAGCACAGTTTTCCCGAAGCCCCTTTCGAGTGGGACATCCTGTACTATGCGTAATAATGCATCAAAATCACTGTTTTTTGAAGCATAATCTCTTATTATTAAATTGCCCTTATCTAAGAGATAGCTTGCCTATATATTCGATTGAAAAGTAGATTGTAAATTCAAGAGATAAAATTTTGTAAAAGAATTAAGCATATTCATTTATGGACACTAATATTCCGTAATTTGTTTGCAGCTTTCATAAGCTTAAGCCAAAAAAACTATTATTCTGTTATCACTGAAGTCTTTCTTTTAATGGGAATCCAGACGAACACTAATTATCACACCGAAAACACATTCCATAAAAAAAGTTTAAGATTCTTTTTTTTAAAACACGATATTCTCTTTTTCGAAAAAATACGGGAATGTAAACAATTTAACTACACTTATTTTAATGCCATTCATTACGTTTTAATTGGTAATTAATTAAACGCGCTGTGGTTGAATAGCTTGTCGACACAAAAGTGAAAGAAATCGACACTATTTCAGGTGCATTTTTCCGCTAAAAACTTATAAACATTTTTATGGCTAAAATACTTGAAATAAGGATAAAGTTAATTAAATAACACTCTGAATACTTAAAAAAAAGGTAAAATTTGAATTTTTTTGAAGGATTTATTTCCACAGTTTTTGAAAATAAATTTGACAAGTAACATGGAGTTTAATAATTACGATGCAAAAACTGTCAAAATATCAATATTTTCACTTAATGTTTCAAACAAAGCTTTTAAAATATAAAAGCACTTATATATTTTTTATGCTTCCAAAAAATCATTTACGTAAAAGAGAAGCATTTAGATTGACAAAAGAGACCTGTCGCGTTACCGGGAACTCAAGTTATTCAGTTAACATGATATTCTGAAGTTATGAGAAAGTAACATTTTATGATGCTAATCTAGAGCGATGAATCTGTTTTAAATTTTGAAATTTTATCGCGGTAATTAATAAAAAAGCAAAAAACCTTTTTTTAAATCATACGATTTAAATCCTATTTACTAAAAAGTAAAGAACGTTTTTTGAACTGTTATAGTATTCTGAGTCATATGTGACTAAAACTTTACAGGTTCTGTATACGTTTTGCATTTAGGATCTGTAATATTTTATGTCACGTATATACGAATGTTATTAGGGCATTAACAGATTTTCACGGAGAAATAAAAAAGATGACACAGAATTGACATGTAAAAGAATAAATCCACTGAATTCGTTAAAATTTCTCTTTGATAAAATTCGTTCATCTTAAATGATTCACAATTAAATTTTAAGTAACTTATAACAAGAGTATTGCGATAACTAGAAAGATTATTTTTTAGAATTAAAACCTTATAGTCCAGAAGTTTTTCTCATATCTTTTTATTGCCTACTTCTTAACCTGTAGACTGTTAAAACCTACTTAACCTGTTCTTCTGTAGACTGAAGAAAAGTAATAAAAGCGAAAAAACACTGCTTCTGAAAGTAAGAAAATTATTCTTTCTTATATGGCTTAAGATTACATTCAGCTCATTTAAATTTCTGTTTGACTTGGAAATCCTATTTCATCTCATAATAATTTAAAAGTATGGGCCTGCTAGATATAAAGGTTTAAATTTTCTGATCTAAAAATCCACCATTGTTAACAACTGCACGAATAACTTAAAAAAATCCGATGTGGACACCACGTGACTTTCTTTTACGGCCTATTAAATTATACATATATTTTGCAGCACTTCATTTAAAAACTTACTTCCACGAATTAAATTAGAGATATATTTCTAATTCAATCAATTCACTTCACAGCAAGGCAAAAATACATAAATACTCAGTTTTCATAAAAAAATGTAAAACACAGAAAAACATAAGACACCAAATACAGTTAAAAGATTTTACAACTAAAATTGGAGTTTCTACTAAAAAAATTGATTTGTCCAGCGGACAGGAAAACAAAATTGTCGGAGCACAAAACTGAAAGTTAACTTTCGGCCACTATAAGTAAAAAGACTCTGAATTTTCACCAACTGATTTAATCCTCCTTTCTACTAAGTTTCAAATGTAAACAAATGGCGCCCTCGTTTGGTTTAATCACTTTTAAATCCTTGATAATTCTATAACTACTGCATGCAGATTAACTAAAGGCATAGAAATCTTACCTGGAACAATGAAAAACTTAATTCAATATTTTTTAAAGCAAAAAATGCATAATCTACCAACATATAAGAACAAAAAACTGAGCTTACCGAGCCGGGTAACAAAGGGAAAATATATATGTATGTATATATATATACAGTGGGTGCGGCCTATTGCAACGAAAAAGAGAGGTGCACAACTTTAAAACCCATTTTGTAAAACACAGTTTTTGATAAAGAAAAAGTCCTTTATTCTGTAATTACAGATGCCCCGCAAAAACAACGTTCAAATGGATTCAAGAGCGGTCAAAAGGGATAAATTTCGTTGAAATATGATACCAAAATTTTTCGCAGTTTCAAGACTTCCTTTACTTCGTACAAGGATGTAAAAAAAGGGGGAATGAATCTAAAAAACTTGAAAATTTGGAAAAATTGCGTAATAAATTCAGAAAATCTTTCACTTAGAAGGATATTTTTTGTTATGTCATTGGAAGATGCAAAGATCAGAATTCAAAAGTGAGTTCAATCTTTAAAAAAACAAGATTTGTAATCATAATTCAACCCCAGATATAGAGATAATTACATAGAATTTTGAAAATTTCACGTGGAATATTGTATTACCCTCACAAATACTTAGGTGCGAAAAATTTCAAGAAAATCGAATTGATAAAAGACGATTAAAAATTTGTTTCAAGAATTTCACCTATGCAAGCAAGCAAACAAACAAAGAATTAGAGAAACCAGGGTTAACAAAATAATTAAAAACTGATAACCATTGCATTTAAAGATCTATAAAATGGGTTGCTGATAGTGACGTTATAGCTAATTTCAGAGTAACAGGGAAGGTATTAACCGGGCCTTCTGTAAAAAGAACTTAAACTTGTTTATCGTGGAACGATAGGAAAATTACTATCTCAAAACATCAGGTAAAGACAAAACGCTCTACCGAATGCACAAAAAGAAGAAAAAAGTTCTTGAATAATAGCAGTGAAAGCTGGTTTTGTCCAAAATAGTCCGTAGCTTAACTGGGATCCATAATCCTGAACTGCTAAATTTTTTACAAAAGGGCAAAGCATTCAAAACATTCTACTGAATGTGCATTTGAACTCAATGATGTTGTTCGAGTCCTACTGTAAGTATTCTTCTTTAATCGGTTAGGTTAAGTTACTGGACTATGGCAAAGCACCTGAGGGAGAGATGAGGGAAACTGATTCATATTTACGTTACACATGAAAACTACGAAAACAAGCCATGCAGCCAGTCCGTTGCCCTGGAATCGAACCTGAATCGAACTCCAGCAGTTAGCTGTGTTAATCATTTGGCCACTTAATGAGGCTGTTCTTTAATGCCCTTTATAATTTAGCTTCTTTATTTTCATGATGTTTATTCTTTTATTATTTCTAGTCTATTCTTTTTGTTCTGAATACTGATTAAAATAAAGTAAACGTAAGTATAAAAATTAACTTATTCTCCAGATTGAACTGCTTTAAACTATAGGTAAATTATTCATAGTACTTTCCTGATACACCTGTCCATGGTTTATAATTGTCTTTGGGTTAACCGGGAGTTTTAGTTGACCATAGACATCGCGCCTTCTATTAGCCCACTAAATCGGGAGTATTTTTAGAATCCACTGTCAAATTGGCTTCTTTTGGTTTGGAAGCACACCTAGGAAACACAGCTACAGGTGAAGGTGAACAAAATTTGAAGCTTAGCGATACATAGGAAAATGTCGCATAACGAAATCTGGGAACGCGAGAGAGTTAAAATGATAATACACAGTGTGCTTATAAAGTTTTAGGTCTCTTTGTACCAATTCGAAAGTTGAAGCAAGTAACATTTTTACTTAAAATGCAATAACACGCCGAATAAATATTAATTTAGAAGTCAAATAACAAAAATCAGGGTTATATTTTCCAAATTTTAGGACTAGTTTCGATAGTTTTACCGAACCACCATCCTCAGCTGCAAAAGCGCAAAATGAACGAAGTAGTTCTGTGAAAATTTGAAAATATAACGCTGATTTTTGATGTTTGACTTCTAAATTAACATTCGTACTTCTTAGCCTTCAGTACGAAATCTTTGCAAGTGTATACTATCTTAGCACGTTCATACACGCATAGGTAGAGGTGGTGCAGGACCCCAGTTATTCAGTATTGGTAATATATGTGTATAGGCATTTAATTTATTAAGCTCTGCTCTAGTTCCAATAGAGAACACCTCCGGGAAGACAGTCCGAGAAGTCACCATCCCTCTTTCTACCACAAACCACTCAAGAGGACTTTCAGCTCGAGACGACTTCCGACTCGCTGATTACCCCCTTGCTGCACAAACATTATATATTTTCAAATATCCAGGCCTTCCCCGGGATTCAAACCCGGGTCCTTCGGTGGGGTAGTCAGCGTCACCAACCATATTACATGGGCACACTCATATTACAGCTGCTTGACTGCGTTATCTTTTGAAACACTGCTCAAATCTCTGGTTAAGATTTTCTGAATTTCTTCAGTGCTAATAAAATAAAGGCCTTTTCGGTGAGATTTCATTTTAAAGAAGAGAAAGTAATGTGCAGACGCGAAATCTGGTGAACATGAAGCTTGGTTAAGAACTGTGACATTTTTGACGGGAATGGAATTGGGTGACAGCATTATCGTGCAACAGAAGCTGGTTATTTGATTGAACATTTTCAGGCTTAAGGGGAATTATATTTTAAATTCTCTTCAGAATTCTTCTTCTTATTATTTTATCCATTACGTCTTCATAAAATATAGAATGTACCATTTGTTCGTCAGCGACAAATATTTCCTGAATTATTCTCATTCCATTAAAAATGTCAACAACTTATGTTTACTTGTGGGGATGATGTACACTGGGAAAAAAGATAGGACAGTTCTATATCTTCCTTTCTACTGGGCCGCTTGAAGAAATTCCAATTGCGTTTTTCATGTCTCGAAGGTGCGACTTAGGATATATATATATTAGGCTTATATATAATATTGTTCTAATTTAGGTATTTTGACACACAATCGGACTTTTTTTTGAAATGACATGCCATTTTTTCCCATATTTCGATTTTACGAATTTATGCCTAAATATTAAATTTTGTAAAATTTGGGGAGAAATTTACGAAGAAATTCAAAAGTATATCTTGGCGCATTTTTTTTTCATTTTGCGCCAAGAAATAATTCACTTGGCGAACTTGTTATATATTTATATCAACCTCTTTTCCTTTTTTTCATTGTACACGAACGGAAAAAAAGTTATCGTTCATACTTTCAAATAATATTAACGAGGTGCATGAAACACATTTGGCGTTATTATCGCTTGTAACATACTTGCCAAATTTCAGAACCCGCCAATATATAAATTCATATATATCTCAGCAAATTTTGAATACAAAATTCTAATTTTTTGCAGGTGTGCCTAGAAATATAGATGATGTTAAAAGTTTTATAGGCTACAATAAAAAAATAATTTCAAAAAATTTATAAAAAACATTTAAAAATATAAATTTTAAAAATAAATCATAAAAAGTGGGCGAATTATATTTGAATTAAGTCTAAATTTCGAATTCTGGAAGAAGGAATCAATTAAGTTTAATAAAAAAAGAGATACTAATAAATAGATATCAAATTCAATTAACACCGAGAGGCTAAAATTTTGAGAGTTAATTTTTTTTAAACTACTCGTGCTATTTTTACAAAACTTGGGAATTTTTCATAACGCTAAAGCGTTTTTGTTGTAACCACGCCTATGCTAACACGTATGCTTCGCCTATGTTAACGCATTTTCTGTTGTACTACTTTGTAGTAAGTTTTGTCATAGTTGAAAGCCAACTCACCAGCAATCACCACAGCACTCCAGCAGCAAGAAAACCGTATCACCGAGCTCTCTATTTAAGTTTGCAATACTTCTTTCCTAAACTCTTTTGTGCGTTACTTAAATTCACTTCGTTTCCTTTTCCTGTTAGAGCAAATCAATCAATAGAAGTACAGGAAAGATTGAACATAAGAAGTAATAATATGTTAATAATGATAAATCTTACAAATTTACAATTTGAGAACAATATGACAGCACAGTTTAATTTCTCCAACTTCGAGAGTGGAATTTAGCAGAAGGAACTCTAAAATACTTGAACTGTAACAAAGCGTACATTAAGTAAATGAGGCAAGATGAGATCTTGGTTAACACCTACACGTTAATGTTAATACTGTCCTTCCCAGAAGACTGAATAGCATTGCAAAGCACATCAGGAGCAGAGAAGAATTGCTGTCACGTTTACATTGTATCGCTGAGTATAATATTGCGTGGGCAGGCGATGATGGACAACACTCATAATTAGTTTACAGCCCATTTTGCTAGAGAATTTCTAGTTAATGTCAACAGAGACTTGATGGATTATAATCCTGTCCCGATAAATCAGCAGATTTAGCACGAACCACTAACTGTTTTAATATCGAAGTAAACTTTTTGGCACTGGTGATCCGTTATCCTTCAAGCAGGTCCATTTTCCTTGCGGATTACTTTATCAGTCAAGAACCGTATTGTCTCTCAGAATGAAACTGAATGCTTCGCGCGACGTTTATGAAGAAAGAAAATGAGATTTAGGTATTATTGTTTATACTGCACGGATTTCTTGTCCCGGAAATTTAGAAATACAGTATATTTTCGTGAATAAGTAGGAACTTTTAACAATTTTATAACTATGCAGTTCAGGGGCTTATATAAGAATTTCTAAATGATTCAGAAATAATTCGACACCACATTAAGTTAAATAACTGAAAAATATCCTTTTTGTTTTATTAGATCTCAGCTTATTTAATCAAATTTCTTAATTACAGTATCTGACTCCGAATATTTTAACAATCCTTCGAAGTCTGCCTTTTCTAGAATTGTCCATGTGAATGTCATCGTTCCGCATTTCTCTAGTAATATCGTTGCCATTCGCCTCGTAGATATCGTCTTGAGTTCCATCTATAGATTGCTGATCAGAAGGGATGAAATCTTTTCAATTCAAAACTAACAGCAAACGCAATTCTTTTGTCCGAGCATCTTCGATTATATAGTAGAAATAAAGAATTATACAGGTTAAGCAAAAAGGTCTTTCCTAGTTACAAAAATTTATTGCGCGAAAAACATTATAATTATTCATACTTGGTTTATTGCAAATGATAAGTGCAGTAATCAAGCTTTTATACGAACAATACGAAATTATTAAATTTCAGTGTGCGTTCTCTTTATAGCTTGAAGTAGTGAAGCCGGTGTTCTAGTTCTCAACAGGTGCTCTTCAGCATTTGTTGTGGTGACTGAGGGCAAGGGAACCTGATGTCTAACATAGGTTAAACAAGTGTAAGTCCCAAGCTCTCTCCTATCCACTCAGCACTTCCCAGGGGCAACAAGAGTGCCGCTTCGGGAGTTTATGCATTTTGAGCATAAGTTTTGCATAGCTAATGGTCCTTCGAGGCGTTTGCGTCTTCCCTGCAGTATCCGCATTGCTGTAAAAGTTGGCCCAGTCGCTATCCAGAAGTGAAACAAAGACTTTCCAAGCTTATAAAACTATCACAAATAACTACTCATCCTCGTTCGCCACTTCGCCTTCATGCTGGCAATGTGTCGCTTAGCCTCTGCTAGCTTTTCTCTACTATCTGAGATGTAAATACATATGTAAAATTGTGAGGCGTGCTTAGTACCCGTAATGTTCTACTAATTAAGAGGATATGTGCTAAAATATTCGTCAACCAGAAATAAATTATGTTTAGCCTCGAAGTTGGTAGCGCTTCTTCCAAAATTTCAGCCACCTATGCCGCAGTGTTTTTTCTGTCATGGCTAAAAGGTGAATTGCTGTCTTTCTTAATCAAGCTGTCGTGTAATATCAAGTTATCAACAACAAAATAAATCATCACATATGCGTATACCATAAAACTAAACGTAACATGCATTGTATACATACAAGATGAACTTACTATATATATATACTTAACATACAACATATGCATAAATATAAACATACAACATAAAAGTATACATGTAAAGAAATGTAAAAAATAAATAAAGCAGAACATACTGCTGTTTTGGTATGACTGCATTGTTTTCTTGTATTGTACAACTGTTAGTTCACGGCTTAAAGTTTTTAACGATTTTTATAATGTTCAACAGCGTTTGTTTAGAAATAATTGACGCAAAATCTTTTATCGTAGCCTCGAAAGTATCATTATCACGAACTAGTGTGGTAAACACTCTTTTTCCCTTTTGTATGCTCTTTTACCGATTTAGGATAGAATCGATAATCTCATGGCTTACAACAGGCTTGCTACTTCCTGCAAGATTACCATTGCTAGAAGTTTCTGTAACTGTTTCGTAACAATTTCTGATAATTTTAACATCTGGAGGATTGCATGTGATTGAACGTCTAAACCGATGTTTGATGGTTGATTTAGTTCTATAATACCTCAAAATGCACTCAGCTTTTTTCAAGCGTCGGCGCCACTTCATCATTAATTATTCCTTCCCAGCATAAAAAGCAATAAAAATCTATAACAAAGGAACTATTTAATGATAAAATTTCATATCTCTATCTTCCGCGGATTTCGTG
>KK115849.1:315418-328460 GCA_000611955.2 Stegodyphus mimosarum | reverse complement strand
TATTTTCATTGGACAGAGAAAGCAGTTACGCAACTGAAGAGAAAAATTTCTGTGATTATTTAAGTTAGATTTTCGGGTTTCCATAACCGAAAATCAAACTAAATCTCTATTGATAAAGCGCCAAATGATACTCATGTCCAAAGTTGGGAGAATGTCCAAATTGGGAGAATCGAGAAAAGGAAACTATTGGCGCTAAATCACTTATTCATACTGCAGTGTTGTCACACTTAATTTGCGAAAGGCAGCTGAAGGTGAATTTATACTCACCTTCAACTCATCTGATAGGTTTTTTTTAAGCTAGACCAGTAGTTTCACACTCTAATTACATGAGTGTCGAAAGCAAGATATTAAGGTACCTAAAGGGCCAATTGGTTTTTCCAAAATGAAGATAATCATTTATCATGTACCTAAATATGTATCAAAACATGCATAAATAATAATAATAATGATGCAGAGAAAACCAAAAATGCAATTTATGTTTATTTTCTTTCTGAAATCTAAATGGTGAAATCTGCTAGAAATTTCTGTGTACTACACTTCATACTTCACGCCTACTGATAGGTGAATATTAAATTTTCAGAGTGAAGTTTATTTAAAATAATTCTAACACGTTGAGCTAACCACTAAATGGTTTGGGTTATGTGATTACAGCAAAGCATTCAAGTGCTATCTGCCTAAGGGGAGGGACGACTTCGTGGAGGATTTAGCCCGTATACACATTACACATGGAAAAACTTCGAAAATGCCCGTTCGCCGGGATATAAACCCCGAAACCGAAATACCAGTGTTCAGTGACTTAAACACTTGCCCGCTAGTGGGCTAATTAACCACTAAATAACTTATTTAACTAAAAATAAACAAATTACGAAAACCCTCCCCGTGGAAAAAACTTGAGAATAAATAATAATTTATTTTTGTCTTTCATTTAGCAAATTTTTCTTTGACGCGTACAGAAAAAATACACATTTCTGTGCGTGAATAATTATCAATTTCACAACTTCTTACTAAAACTTTCGGTTATGGCAGCTATGCTTTTCTGCATTCATACGCAATATGCAAAGAACATTAAACCTGCGTTCCCACAACGTAACTGCTTTTCTATTAAAGTTACCATACCAGAAGAAAACTGTTGGTCATTCTGTTCATCGTTTATATTCATCTATGTTAATCCAATAGTTTTTCCTACTGTACTAAACTATATTATACTATTTTTTCATAATCTTCACTTAAATTTATTTCAAAAACAAACGATCAAAATAAATCAGTCCCAAAATTAATTTTCTTGGCATAATGAGAGAAATGTATTTCCCAGTTCCGAATATCGGGAACATGCATAGCTGGAACTCTGTTATACAGACATACTTCATAATGCTGCATATTCACCTCAAACCATAGTAATGAAGCAGATAACACAGTAAAAGAAGGCATGTTATGTTCTAAATTTTCTAGTTTGTAAAAAGATATGCTTATATACTTTATTCGTATATTCAGTCAAGTGTGTAAGAGCAATGGGGTTAAAGGCAAAAATTACATTACAATACATTAATTAAAATTTCTTTTTAAACGTTTAAAAAGGTTTGCCGAAAGTTTAAAAGTGCTAACCATCGTCTGAATTTTCAAATTGCAATTATTTTGCCACGGAGAATTTTATCTCAGTGTTGATGGTTATTGACTTACTGTTAAGTTTTGAATATTAATCGCTGCTGAATTATCAGAATGTTTCCAGTCGATGAGTGCTCGATGATCAAGGTGGCTTGATGCTGATGTTTGCTGACTACTCAAGATAGATCTATGATGGTACTGAATGCGTTGGTTTTGATGGTTGCTGAATGCTTCGAATCCCCTTCTTCTAGGCGTGATGATTCCTGACCAACAAGACTATGTAATTTGATATTTGCTAAATTATCAGTATTCTTTGACGCTTACTGAATAGCGTGCTCCACAACTGTCGACAGCTGATATATCAGGTGGTTTGGGTTATGTTCGATGTTTATGGTTATGAATGATCCAAATGTTGATGGTTCTTACAATTATCAGAAGACCTCGATATTGGTGGTTGCTTATTGATCAGGATACTTTGGTACTCATGGTTTCTAACTGATCATAATATATTAAATTGATGTTTTTTTCAGAAATGGTCAGGGAATTGAGTAATAATGCTGTAGCTCAACTTGATCTCATTTAATTGAAAATATGAAAGATTTCAGATTTTATATTACGCTCAAAGGAACTTTTTTTCATTTACACACACATACACGTTTCGGGAGCTTTTGGGCTAACACCTCTTTAGTCTAAAAATATTTTAAAATAGCATATATTTAGAATTTCTGATAAACAGTCTCACGCGCTGAGGATAAAAATGGTTTATTTTGTACAGTGTTGCCAATGCTGGCTTTGAAATGATTGAGTTTGGTAATAAAAAATTCGTTAAAGTTTTATAAAACATAAAACAAACAATAAAACAAATTCCAAATTCGGGCTTCCGGGTGCTCATATCCGGGGAGAGGACTATATTATTTTAAATTTGATGGCTCTAGGTAGTGTTGTTTTTTCACAATGCGAGAAACATACATACATTCATGCAGATTCATACATATATTCATGCAGATTCATACATACATTCATGTAGATTCATACATACATTCATGCAGATTCATACATACATTCATGTAGATTCATACATACATTCATGCAGATTATTTAATTTCTTTCGTTTTCCTTCTTCTTTCCTTTTCTTTTCTGCTATATTTTGAATTTCTTTAAATATAGTACAGAGCGATAATATTTGGGGCTAACAATTTGAAATATGATTCAATGCTTTTACTGTTTCGACGCGAAATGCCGTTTCGTGACTAATAGCTCTTCTGGACTAACGCCCTCTTGAGCAAATCAAAAGAAACTGTTTGTTTAATTCTTTTGAATATTCCTTTCTTCTATATTTTGATGTATTCGGTTCTCCCTGCTTTGAGAAAGATGAAAACTTTCTTTATTATTCTTATTAACTGCCTGTAGCGTTTTTCAATTTAACTGGATTTATTTGAGCTAACTTTATCTATAACGTCATCAATCAATAATTTTAGTGTTTGTAACAAAATGCTGTATTCAAAACATAGTAACGTAAATGAGATTCCAGTGGCATATATGACGAATTAAATTAACAAGCATAGAATCTAAACACACCCTTAATCGAGTTGTAATCCGAGTAGATAATATGAAGGAATAACACCTATTTACATTTTATGGTACAATTCAGGTGTCCTTCATAAGTTATTCCCATACTATTTTGTACTAATGCAGCTTAAGCAGAGACAAAGATAAAGCTCAGACTGCAGATTGAATGATGTTCAACAGTTTCCTTTTTGTGCCGTTATCGGTGAATTTCTTTCAGCTTTTCTCGTTTCTCAGGCACTACGGCCAGGAAAAACATAAAAAATGGATTTTCCTCGCAACCGCAAGTCCACGAAAAAGCAAAAAGGCGGTCGTTAATTGTCTCGACTTCTCATATTTCAGGCTATTGCTACCGGCTATAGTTACTGGTCTGCTTCTGAGATTATTAGGTAGCCAAGAGCCGTGTACTTTTACCGGATACATGTTACGTGTTTCCTGAAAGAGGAAAGAAGAATATTTTTCTCGGTTTCCTGAGATAATTACTGTGGCAAGACCTTCGCAATAAAGTTTACAAGCAATAAGTGATTGTTGAAAAATTTTCTTATTGTTTTGGGGCTTAGAATCAGATAATTAACAGCTTGATCTATCAGAAATCTTATATAACAGCAACCCTCTTATTATTATCAGGCACTTCCGAGGGATAGAAGTCTTCATGGAGGATTAGTAAGAAAAATGTTTGCTTAATGGAGCTTATTAACCAGTAAATACTCATACTTTTCTTACCATCATTAACTGAAATGGGATAAATTACCAGTGTCCTGTAGTCTTATCCCTTCGAATAATCATAAGGCATTTGAGGACTAATTGCTCCTGATGAAAGATGTTAGAAGGTTAATAAGCGGAAAGATCTAATATTAGCTTAACGAAGAAATGCCATGCAGCCACCTTATTCAATTATTGGGCATTAGAAACGGGACAGAATTTTAGAATTTAGTGGTCTCATTCGCTTGGCCAGTTGTGAATATAAGTATATACTCGATTTTTAAGAGAAAGTTTTGTTTAGTACAAGTATATTCAACCTTCTATCTTACGTAACATGTCGGCGAAATTCCTTTGATAATTAACACTTACTATATAACAATATATATGGAATAACTATGGGATTAGAGTAGCAAAATTAAAATTTTTGAACCTAAAGGAAATATTCCCGTTTAAATTTTGCGCAGAAAAATCCTGTCCTGTCAAGATAGGAAAGCATTTTTAACTCATCAGATCCACTTATTTTATAGATTTCACTATTTAAATAAAATCGTCCCGTAGAATCTGAATATTTATTTAGACACACGGCAGCGTGTCAGCCAAATTCGGAACAGACAGGAATGAAAACAGAGATACACCGGCCATGTGCATCTTACACGGACCATTTCGAGCTACTGTCAACCGGCTCATTACTCAAAAATATTAGACCTACAGACCTGCAATTTTGTATGTCTAATAGAGCTCTCTTGAACATCTAGAATCCCAAATTTCATTAACCTACCTCTTATAGAATTATTAAGGTTGAAAAGTATCATTTTTAATCACTCACTCATAAAAAAAACTTAGGCCACTTCTAACTGACTAAGATACTTGAAATTTGGCATCAAAGTAGATCATTAGGCATATACAGCGGAAAAAATCTAAAACTTAAAAAAAAGATGCATTTTTATTGAGGTTAAACCAAATAATACTCATACCGAGCATTTGACAACGTCACCAATGGATGGCGTTGCACTAATCGCTGTTTTCCGCGTCACTCAGATGTTGGTCAACTTTGCCGAAAGTGAAGAATGAAAACATGTTTATAACAAATGAAATAATAGTGCAGAGATAGAATACAGGACCGGCTATTTTTTTTTTCATTTTAGTAGGGGGTTCGGGTCTAATTACAGCGATATCGGGAAAAGAATGTAAACATCTTTCAAACGATAAAAGTTTTGTAGCTCAGTAACTCAAACTTAAGTAATGAAACAGATGCTGGTTGCAAATAAAACGATAGAAAATAAAAAAAAATAAACGTGAATCTGTGACTTTAATATTTGAACATTTACATTTTATAATGATTCAACATAGCTGTCTAAATTTTTCTTACATTTTTACGCCCCTTTAAAAATCTAAAACTTCAATAAACTACATTATTATTGAGGTTAAACCAAATAATACTCATGAAAAATGTCACCAATTTAATAATTAAGAAATAGCCAATAAAAAGAAATCAATGCAGCGTAAACGCAACATTTCCACCGTTATGGAAAATATAGAAATTGTTAATACAAAGGAACCAGTGCGGCGTAAACGCAACATTTCCACCATTGGGGAAAATATAGAAATTGCTAATAAAAAGAAACCAGTGCCATGTAAACACAACATTTCCACCATTATGGAAAATATAGAAATTGCTAAAAGAAACAAGTGTAGTGTAAACGCAAGAAAAAAAAGACGATTATGTATTTATTTACATGCTTTTTCATTTAAGTGTCTAAATAAGAACCTAACCTTTAATTTAGCTTTACCTCAGGGTACTGGTGGGATGGCAGATAGCGAGCAGAAAGAAATGCAAAAAGAAGATAAACAAAAACAAGTAGAAAATGCAAGAAGAGGGAGCCAATGTTTCAAAAGGTTTGGAGGTTACTAAAAAACACATCACTGACAACGTACTGTCCTATGTTCATAGTTGTTGTTATGATATACTGGCGAAGCCATCTGATGAAAGTGAATAAATTAGATGGAAATAAAATTAGAGATATATTTAGCAAACTGCAAAATGTTCTGGTAGATGTTCTGGTTGAAAATAGTGAATTAAAAGGGCGATTGATAGAAAGAGGAAATGTCCCAACTATGCTTGGTGATCGGAAACAACTAGAAATGACTTGCGCTGAAAAGGCACAGCAAAAGCCTAGAACACGAACTAGATCCAGAAATACAAGAAAACACGAAACGGAATTTGTTACTTTAGTATATTCTAAAGAAAAATAATCAAACACTGGAACAAATAAAAGAAAAATTAATAAACCATGTATCTCTAACTCAAAATTGAGAATTGGAGTTCAAAAAGTTCAAAAAATTGAAAATGGTAGTATCTTAATTAAAGTAACTAAAAGTGAAGATTTCATGATCTTCGAAAATGAAATTTCTGACAACAATAATTTGAAAGATCTTCTAGAGATCAAAAAACCAAAAGAAAAAAAACAAAAATAAAGATTATGATTTATAATATTGGCCCTGATTATGGGGTAACGATACAATCGATCTTTTGAGATCTCAGAACTCTTATGTGGAACATGCTAAAATTGAGTCAATATTTAGTGTCCAGTCAAGAATGGGTACGCATTTGGTACACTGAGAAAAAAATGGCACAGTTCTATATTCCCGTTTTACTGGACCGATTCACGAAATTCAAATTCTGTTTTCCATGTCTCGAAAGTGCGACTTAGGATATGTATCAGATTTATAACTAACATTGTTCTAACATAGGTATTTTGACACAAAATTGGACTTTTTCTGAAATGACATGCCATCACAGCATTTTTTCCATATTTTGATTCTACGGCTAGAATTATGCCAAATTGCCAAGTTTTGCAAAAATCGCACGAGTAATTTTTAAAAAATTACCTCTAAAAATTTTAGCACCTGGATGTTAATTCCATTTGGTATGTATTTATTAATATCTCTTTTTTATTACACTTATTTGATTCCTTCTTTCACAGTTCGACATTTAAATTCACTTATAAATTTTTGGAAAACACTTTTGAACCTATATAATTTTTACCACTAACTTAAAGTAGATGTATTTCTAAGTAAACCTGCAAAAAATTAGACCTTTTTATTCAAAATTTTCGAAGATATACGTGAATTTATAGGTTGGCGTGTTTTAAAATTTGGCATATTTGTTGAAAGCGATAATAACATCTAACGTGGTTTACGCACTTTGCTGAAATTATTTGAAAGAAGAATGATGTGACTTTTTTCGGCTCATGCACAATGTAAAAAGGTAGGAAAAACGTGACTTTTCTTCCGTTCCTGCGCAATGGAAGGGATAGGAAAATTGGTTGCCATATATTAAGAAGTTCGTCAAGTGAATTATTCCTGGCCCAAACTGAAAAAAAATTCGCCTAGTTAAAGTTTTAAAATTTCCGTAAATTTACCATCAAATTTTACAAAATCTAATATCTAGGCATAATTTGAGTCGTAGAATCGAATTATGTAAAAAAATTGTTATGTTATTTCAAAAGAAGTCCGATTTTGTATCAAAATACCTATGTTAGGACAATGCTCTGTATAAATCTAATATATATCCTAAGTAGCGCTTTCGTGACATGGAAAACACTTCGTCCATCGGCACAGTACAACGGGAGATATAGAACTGTCCCATTTTGTTTTTTGCGCATTGTACCTGCAGACCCAGTAACGTTCCATGAAGCTGTGAAAGAAAAGAAATTTTTTTTTAAAATGGTCTAGACATCAAATTGGAGAGTATAAGAGAGTCACCAGATGCTTACAATGTTATGGCTTTGGCCATACTAAGAAATTCTGTGGCAATATGCAATAAATGTAATCTTGAAGGACATACACAGGCTGACTGGGCAACGAATGAATATAAATGCAATAATTGCACAGTTGCAAATTCAAGATTTGGCCTTGGACTTAATACAAGACATGAAAATACAGATAAAGAGTGTTCTTGTTTTAGAAGGCAACTCAAATTATAATCTGAAAAGTAAGTTATGGATTTTAAGTCTATAAACCCGTGAAAGTAGAATTTATGGATTTCCGCTTGAAGCAAGAGCTTATTACAATAAAAACTCTGAGATACGATCGGGCATTTTTGTATTTGATGAAAATCTGTCAATAATGCAGAGTTATAATTCTAAAGATATTGTGGCAATTTCAATAGAGGGTGTAAGTCCATGTGTTATAATAGCATGTTACGTCCCTTCTTCTAAGAAGAAGATCACTTACAAGTTCTAGAGTCTCTGATTGATAGATTTAAAGACATTTCCTTGATAATTAATGGAGACGTAAATAGTGAGCATCCCTTATCGGAAAGAGATCAAATTAATTTTAGAGTTGAAATATTTTCAGAATTTCTGTTAGGAAATGACTTTGTTGTCCAGATACAGTTTATCTACCTACTTCTGTGTACTGGGGAAGTCCTGGATTGAAATTACGGCTTCAAGGTTGATTCAGACTATTGAAATTTGCAACTGGCAGATTCTAGACATTAGTTGAAGTAATCACAATGTATTATTTTTGAAATTAATAATGTAGACTCGCAGGAGAATGGCCAATCTCGAATTAGATTAAAAAGTCTAAATTAGAATATTCTCAAAGGACTGATTATGAGAAATTTTCACAGATGAAGTTTAGAAATGATATAGACAATATTATTTAAGATATTAATTCAAACATTCGAGATATATGTGATAAGGCACCTCTAAACTGGAAGGAAAGCCTGGGAATAAAGGAAAAGAACGTTTCTCCGTAATGGAATTGTAACTTGAATATAGAAAGGAAAAAAATAAGAGCTCTTAGAAGAAAGTATCAAAATTCAGTTGAAGAGAAAAGTGCTATAGAGGAATTTATGGGAAATCTTTGGGTATTTATAGAAGTAATATTAGAAGAGTTAAAGAAGAATATTGAAACAAACTGTGGGACTATATAACTGTACATAACCAATTTGGTACGCAATTTAAGATTGCTACAGATAAGCAGTTAAATATAATAACTCTTAACGCTACAAGAAAAAGAGATGGCTCAATGACAAATAATATCAATGAAGCTCTTGAAGAGATTCTAAATTTTCATTTTATGGATGATACAATTGACAGCGCTAATTACCATCCGGTTTCAAGAAACGATATTTTGTTTAACACAGAAGTACAACATGCTTTTGAAGATATGACAAAAAAAAAAAAAAAATTCCTGGTTCAGATGGGATTTCCTTAGGAATGTTTATGGAGTTATTTTATAATTGAAAATTTGATTTTGGATTTATTCAATAGCTGTTTGATTAAAGATTATTTTCCCAATGATTGGAAGAGAGGACTCGTGCTGTTCTTAAAGCCGGGTAAGCCAGCTGAGCTTCTTGAAGAGAGCTTATAGACCTATTTGCTTGCTGCCTGCGTTGGGTAAGGTTTTGGACACGTTAATTAACAAGCTTGGTCACCTACTACACCGAAGGTCATTTCTCCCGAACTTCTTTTCATAGTTATGTTGTTATGATTATTTCTACACTATTATATTTCAAAACATATTTGCGAATTTCACAAATGTGTTTAACACTACATGCGAAGTGTTTCTGACTGAATCTTATTCTTCTTCATTCTCCATTTCTTTCTTTCTTTTTTTTTTTTTTTTTAACTTGCCGATTCAGCACATTTTGAATTATGACACTCATTTAATTCTTCTGCAATTTCCGTCTATCTTCATTTTTATCACTTTCAACACAAATCAGTTCATCTTTACGTTCTTCTACGAAGTAAAGGAAGTATTGTAATCACGAAAAATTCCGGATTTCATATTTCCACGAAAAATATCCGTTTTGGCAGCTATCGATTGCAATTTAACTATGTTTTTGTTTAAAATCCGTCCGTAAGGTTTCTTTTTCCCCATACGGATAATAAAATTGATTTAAAATGGATTCAGAAGATATTTGTTTCGTGACTTTTGTACGTTGTATGTACGTGTCTCGCATAATTCAAAACCAGGTAGCCTCAGAACGTTGAAATTTTGTATATAGAACTGCTTTAACACGTAGCCACGCACGTCCCTTTTTGGTTGCAATCGGCCGCACCAAACGTATATATATATATACCAGAGTGGGTATGCATATATATATATTATATATATAACCACTCTGTTACTCTGTTCGGTGAGCTCAGTTTTTTTATCTTTATATGTTGGTAAATTGTGCCTTTTTGCTTTAAAAATGATTGAATTATGTTATTCTTATCTTCCGGGTAGAATTTTTATGCCTTTTGTTAATCTCCATGCGATACTTGTAGAATTATCAACAATTTAAAAGTTGTTCAAGTGCGGCTGCGCCTAACTTTTGTTTACCACAGCAGCCACATTTGTTTACATTTGAAACTTAGCAGAATAGTGAATTAAATCAGTTTCTGCAACTTCAATGTTTTTTTGCCTAGTGGAACCAAAAGTAAACTTTCAGTTTTGTGCACCAAAAAGTCTGACTTGTTGCCTGCTGGCGGAATTCTTTGTTTTTGCCTAAAAAGTCGAATTTTAATATTAAAAATTCTTTGTTTAATTGTTTTAACTCTTTGGTGTTTTATGTTTGTCTATATTTTCAGTTTTTAATGAAAATATTTCGAGTTTTACTTATTTTTGCCTTGCCGCGAAGTGAGAGCTGAATTAATTGAATGAGTAATCTATCTCTAACGAAATTCGAGGAAATAAGTTTAAATGGAATGCAACAAAAATGCGTATAATTTAGCATTCCTTACAAGGAAATCATAGGGTGTCAGCATCAGATGTTTCTTATATGTTGATAAATTATGCATTTTTTGCTGTAAAAAAGATTGAATTATGTTGTCCTTATCTTCCAGTTAAGGATTTTATGCCTTTAGTTAATCTGCATGTGGTAGTTGTAGTATTACTAACAATTTAAAAGTTGTTTAAGTGCGGCTAAGCCTAATATTTATTTACCATAGCAGTCATATTTGCTTACGTTTGAAACTTAGCAGAATAGTGAATTATGTCAGTTTCTGCACCTTCAATGTTATCGAATGCTATATATCGAATTGCTATGGAATTTCGATTATCTGTTAATCTTAAGATGAAATTCTTCCCACCATTACCAACACATACGAGCAGTGAATAACGAAAATAAATTTTAAACATAATACAATTTACAGTACCGATAAAATAAGGATTAAAATTTAAAAGCGTGGTACTGTATTTTTCACATAATGCAGGATGTACAATGTACACCTTGCACAAAAAAGAAAGAAAAAAAAAGAAAAAGGAAAAATATATAAAAATCTGAAAGCTTTCAGATTTTACAGTATGCCCAAAGCGGACTCTTTTTAACGTTTTGTGTTACCTTTATTTATTAAGTATTATGTTTTTCTCACTTAAATCGTAAAGTCAGTTCAACAGCAATATCGCAAAATAACTTTAAAATGAGCATATCTTTAGAATTTCCGATACACATTCTCGCGCGCTGGAGATAAAAATATTTTTTTTTTTCCGTGCAGTTTCGCCATTGCTAGCTTTGAAATCGTTGAGTTTATTAATAAAAAATTCGTTAAAGTGTTACAAAATCTGAAATCGAATCACAATACGAGAAACATATATACATTTACTCAAATTCGTCATCATTTAATTTCTTTAAATATAACACAGGGCGATAATATTTGGTGGCAACAATTTGAAAAGTGATACGCCGTTTATAGTGATTCAACGCAAAATGCCAAAACGAAATTAATAGCCCTTCTAGACTAACGATCTTTGGGCTAATAATAGCAACCGTTGTATTTTATATATTTATGCAGACATAATACTGTACATATTCTGCATACTCTACATAAAAAATCGCGCTAAAAATTTCCAATAATTGGCTATCTTAGGGGCAGTCCACAAGAATTTACAATCATGAAGCTTAGGTTATTAAGTCTAACTTCAAAAGCTGATAAGCCACAGATTTTTTTTATATCATGGAAAAACTCTTCTAAAAACACTCTAATCAAACTAAACTGTTGCATGATTCAGATGTCGTATATGTTTTGAATAAATTTGAATTGTAAACACTTCCTGATCAGTTACTACAGAGTACCGAGCTTCACTTCTCTTGGTTGATTGTAAGCAAGATTAATCGGTCAGATAATTGAATATTTCCTTGGACGCCATTGATAAATGGCTGTCGAAGTCAGATAATTGCTTTTACCAGAGTATCGGTATTAGAGATAATAAGACAGCTCCGTCATCTCCGCCAAATCGGATTTCGATCTAATACAGCTGTGACTTTTATCTTTGCGTCACAGTGTATTTGATAAATCTGATCACACACGGTGGCTTCTTCGATTAGTCTACACGCTAGCTATATGAGTTATAACAGAAAGAACAACATAGTGATAAATTCATCGTTTTCTATTTCAGCAGAGAAATGCTTAATTTTGATTATGCAACAGAGACGTAGAAGTGTAAAATCTGTAAATGCATAAAAAAAAGTCAGTTTACGTCACGCTAACATTCAAAGGGCTTCTTTCGAAAACTCATTCAAAAACTCAGCAAACAATTCAAATTTCATTTTGATGAGTTTTAAATGGATGGTAATGTAATTAGCATGCATAAAACTTACGTATGCGTGTAAGAAATATTACAATGAGCATTTTTAATTTCACTTAATTTCTGATGATTCTTCACTTACACGAATACGAATAAAAAGTCACTAATAAAAGAACGAAAAATACCTGCAATAAATGCTGGAGTGGCCATTTGGAACACTGTTTTAGAACTCACTAAGATTTTATGGATTGTTTAGAAATTAGCATTCCTCTTGCGTCTGCACAGTGCTGAAAAGGATAGAAGAAAACCTTATTTAATCTTCAGTGGAGCCACTACTGCTTCTACTAGTAACGGTAGCGGTTTCGTTTCTGTGGTGTTGTGCTGTTTGGTGTGGAATGCTGACGTAATTGTAAAGGTGGAAGACACAAGCGACAATAGGAGTCGGAATGGTTTGTGGGGTTCTATAACCGGGCAGTATTTAGTACGTAACAATGTTTCGAAACGAAGTCAAGTATCTGCCGACGGACATAATGCGAAGTGGACCCTACGAACATAACGCTGGATAGTCATCATTTCCAAGTTACCGCCTGTCTATCTGAACTTGCTTTTCATGGTCATAAATCAACAACACACACGTTGATCCTGTTAAGTT
>KK115849.1:257758-315336 GCA_000611955.2 Stegodyphus mimosarum | reverse complement strand
TCTTATGTTAATCACTTAACCTAGTGTCTGCATGCGCGCAATTCTTTGTAGCTATCGCTCTCACTACAACACAGACAAAATTCATTTTAGTGATCACTGAGGTAAAAGTCGCACAACACTTTAACACTGCCAGGAAATTATATAGATAGTCCCATTATTAAATAAAGTAGGTTATGAGATCTGGAGATCAGGATTACTGTAGATACTGAAAGTAAATTTTTATTAGTTCAATTCCTTCAAACGTCTTCGACGAAACAGAAATATTAATGGGCTAATGTTATTCATGTATATGGAAAACCAGAGCGTATGAAGTTTTTATTAAATAAAAAATAATGCTGTTTCATAATAGATAAGCATAAGTTGATGTGGGATAATGATAGTTAAAAAGGAGAGTTATATTTCTAGGATTCCAAAGTAGTATATCCTATTTAATGAACGTAACTGCAATTAAAAATGCGCAATAAAATTCTTTAAGCTCTAACTCCTTTTCATCATCACGTAGAGAATATACAGCTTCGAAGATCTTATAATTATAGACATGAAAATTATAAACATCGTATATATTATAATTATAAGCATCTTATAAATTACAAACACGAAAAAAAAAGATATTCCAATTAACAATTCTTTATAGAATAACGCAGTGGTATTCCGGTAACTGGTTTAAGAGAGAGGTAGCTGTTCTGAGTAACAAATTGAAGTTATAATTTCAATATTATTTTTAAGTTTCTCTAAAAGATAGAGATATGCGCCATTTGTATCTTCAGTTGACGATCGGCCGAAACACGAAGTGGTTAATAATCATTAAGATTAGGTTACTGGATAATTGCTTATACATTGTGTCAATGAATTATAGAACATTAATTTATTTTTATTAATCAATTATTTTATGTTAATTAGCTTTACTATCTTTCTCGCTTTCCATTTTCCTGCCAGAATGCTAATTTCTAGTTCGTGCGTATTCAAATAAGGTAGAAAGAGATAGTATTTAAAGGAAGGTTTTAGATAGTAGAATGAGAGCGTGTTTTTGAAGGACACGTCAGTAGCTAATTCTTTTGAGAGCAGTTTATTCTGCGGAGTTGCATTATTCTCTCCATTAAACTTATCATATCGATATTTTGGACTGATTGAGGTTTCGAGCATTCTGTCTGTGTAGCCTTTGGGATAACTTACAATTTACTTACAATAAGTTAAATTCACTACTTTTGAGTTACGCTATAAATGCTGGATGATTCTGTAAGCACAAGCTGTGCCTTCTGTTAAATTATCTGAGTCAGTAAAAGGGACTTTTACATCGAAGTCTCTATTGTAATTTCCATACCTAGAAGTGGCTTAAGGCTTCAGAGTTTTCACTCAATTTATGTTACCAAAGAGAGCGAGCCTTTATAGAATAATGTAAAATATTCGTACTTAGATTTATTAAACAAGGATATTTTGTATATTCGATTAAACAATCATACACTCAAAGGGAATAAAGTTTTGAAGTAATACATATTTAGCAATCATCGTTCAAGAAAAATTACAGTGCGAATGTTTACGTAGTTCTAAAAAGGAATGGCACTAAAAAGTTACCATACAAAATTAGTTTTTCAATTTAAGACAAAAAAGGCACGATCTCAAGCATTTGTTTTTAGAAATTTTGTATTATAGGATTGCTAGTTATTTTCTCATTGGCTTGGGCTCAAAAAGACATTTTTGGATTATAAAATCGATGGTCTATTCTTTACAGCACCAAAATACGTCAAAAGAAGTCAGAAGAATAATAATGCCTTCATGTAAACATTTCCACTCATCTGTCATAAATGAAACATTTACGATGCGGAAGCGCGTCCTAACATTCTACTTCCCGTGAAGAGTATTAAACTCGATCAGTCTTACCATGCTCATGAATAATGGTCGAGTGTTTCTAGTTAAGTGAGTAGATAAAGAGAACAACATATAAATGGTATTTGGATATATTATGTTTTTATTACGAACTTCCGAATTACCGGATCGATATTCTGCAATGTAAGATCTACATAAATAATTTTCACACTTCATTTGACTTACAAATAATACATAATGAATATACATAATGCGCGCAGAAAGTTTCAGTATTTTGTGCAAAATTGAAAGTTGAAGAAAACCACATTCTTGCTTCTTAGCCTTCCAGATACATTTCTGGTAAGTGCATACAAGGCGTGGCATGTTCATCAGCTGCTTGAATTCTTCTTATACACTTATCTATTGGGATACTGTTTATGTCTCTAGTTGCAGAGTTTTCAGTTTTTTTAGTGCTATGGAAATAATAAACTTCCATATGAGGCTTACTTTTAGAGAAGAGAAAGTAGTCTAAAATAGAAAAAGCACGCGAATAAGCGGGTTGAGGACTGTGACCTGTTTTTTTTTTCTTTTTGCTAGAAACTGCTTGTCGAGAATGGAATTCTACCACAGCGAATAGTCATTCAGCAGAAACCAATAATTCGATTGAGGTTCTTCAGAAATAATTTACTAAGTTCTCATCAAAATTCCGGTTATTACGTCTTTATAAAATAATTGAATTAACCTTTTGCCTTACAGGAACAAATTAGTTGCCCGTTATTCCTCTCCAATCGAAAAAAGGCTCTAAAAGGATTTTCTTGAGATTTCTGAAGCTGAACTTTCTATTGGCCGTGATAAACCTCCTTCAACTCAAGCAGATGATGTTATCATGATTATTTTGTATCCGAATCATAAGCAAAGCATCAAATTTCATCTCCAATCGCAATTTGTAGAATAAGACGTAATGTCTGCCATTTTTATCGAATTTTGAAGTGAAGAAAATCAATTTTCTTTTACCTCTTACGCATCAGTATGTAAAAGACAAAACCTTTTTAAGATCTTCTACGACAGTTTTGTGAGAAGTGTCTTTGTTCATACCAAGAATCATGATCTATCATTAAAAGAAACATGTCACGAGTTATTAGGAATTAATTGTCAAACGTTTTCGATGTCCTCATCCGTTCGAGACTGTGAAAGGTATCCATTCATAGGCTCATCATCCACATTTTCACGTTGATCACAAATTTCCGCACCAACGAGAAACACTGGATCGTCTTAATATTTGATTCCTTTATACTTTTTACATTTCAAATATTTACATTGCTGTTTTTTTCTATTTTACAGTAAAATAGTTTTGCTGAGCTTCCCAATCCACGACAGCAGATGTTTACTAGTAGATCAAAGCAAACTGCATAGAAAATTCTTTTCTTGAGCTGACGATACTTTAGGAGAACCAAATTGAGTTGTCATAGTAATAAACACTCTTAATGTTAATTCTAAGTCTGAAAAAATTTTGCAATTTGTTACAAAAATTACTCTTAAAACTTTGTATATACATTGTACACATTATTATGTTGATGAAGTTTTAACCCAAAGGGAGTTAGCCTAGAAGGGCTATTAATTTCGTTTTGGCATTTGCGTCTATTCATTGAAAATGCCCGTATCACTTTTCAGACTGTTGCCACCAAATTATATCACCCTATGTTATATTTAAAGAAAATAAATAATGAAGAATCTGCATAAATATATGTATGTTTCGCTCATTGTGATATAGCAACGATACCTAGAGCCATCAAATTTTGAATGACGTAGTCCTCCTCCGAATATGGGCATCTGGAAGTGCAAATTTGGAATTTGAAATTTGTGTTGTTATCAATTCCATATTTTGTAATACTTTAACGAATTTTTAATTAAGAATCTCAACGATTTCAAAGCGAGCAATGGCAACAATGTGCGAAAAAGAAATATTTTTATCTCCAGCACGCGAGACTGTGCATCAAAAATTCTATATTGTTGTTGAATTGAATTTTATGGTTTAAGTGAGAAGAACATGATATCTATATATATAAAGAAGAAAGTATGTGTGTTTGGTTGTCCTCTAATAACTCAGTCACTACTATAAGTATCGTCACCAAACGTTCTACAGTTCTTTTCTAGGTTCTGGAAAAGGTCGACGTCCGCTTCGTTCAAAAAAGAAAAAAAAAAAGGCTAAAATCTAAGCTATTAATTAAAAACTTGGAAAACCGATAATTTTCGCCCTCATTTTTCTTGTGGCAACAGTCTTGCAAGCTGGAGATCAAAATCTGCTTTATTTCGAAAGTTGTTGCCACTGCTGGCTTTCAAATCCTAGAGTTTGTTAATAAAAAATTTTGAAGTTTTTACGATGAAATAAAAATAGCATTGCCAAACATTAAATACATTATTACCCGGTTCCAAAAATTCGTAGGAAGCCATTTTTGCTATTCCCATCTTCGTACGACTTTAATCAGCCGAAACATTAATTAAAAACTCTGAAAGCTCTAATTTTCGCACTCAGTTTTTCGAGTGGCAATAGTGTCGTGCGTTGGAGATAAAAAAATGCTTTATTTCGAAATGTGTTGCTACTGCTCGCTTTCAAATCGTAGAGTTTGTTAACGAAAAATTTGTAAATTTTACAAAATCTATACATATAAAGAAGAATATCTGTTTGTGTGTTTGTTTGTTCGCGTATTGATTTCTGATCAATTATGATCAATTTTTTATCACATTTAATCGACTAAAATTGAATATATGTGAAATATTGGACGGAACTTGAGTTTTTACTACTATTTGATTAGAAAGACGAAAATTCATAAAAACTGCCATTTTTGCTGAAATAATGAGAGAGAATTAGCTTATTTTTGTATCGAAATTTTTATATGGGTTCCATATGTATCAGAATGAAATATATATGTCTGAGAATCGTATTTTTTGCATCGTTATTAAAGAAGGATTACAGCCGTATCGTTCTCTTTGTTGTTAGATGCATTACTCTGAATCTAACTTAACTGACATCGGGTACTTCCGCTAGTTTAATAAATAAAAGTAACTCACAAAACATTAAAAAAAGGCTCCTTTGGGACTAACATGCAATATGAAAGATTTGAAACTTATTTTTAAATTTTATATATTTTCTTTTTTAATGTTCCTCGTGATAAATTCTTAGCTATGAAGAATTGCAGTATAAGCTTATCTGCCAACGAAAATTTGCCAAATGTGTCAAAGCATATATTATTAAAGTTTATCAGTAAGAATTTCATTTTCTTGTTTTAAAAACATGTGGGAGCTAATTACTTCAAAAAGAAGAACAAATTTCTTTTTTTTTCTCCTTCATTTATTTTAAACAAACATGATTGATTGATGCATTACTTCAAACAATGTTACAGTAGTGTTTTTTGAATAGCGGCTTATGTCAGGTAATTGATATTGACGAAGTTATTTGGTTAAACTTAATTTTTATGATGGCATCTCTTATTTTTTTCAAATCTTATATTAAATGCCATTAAACGTTTCTGTTATTGAAAGGGGATGTTTCGAAAACGGCTTTAAGTGTTTTATTACAAAACTAGTTTTGTTAGTATGTAATGTCATGGCTTAAACTGAAAGTTGGTAAATAAACGAGATGTTTTTATAATTTCTTCATAAAATGTTTAGCTCATCTATAGTGTAAATTTGTTATGTATATTTTTAGAAACTTGGTATATTCTGTCCTAAAAGATAAAATTTTCAGTGTAGAAGAAGGAAAACAACACAACTGAATCGGTTTACTAGTTGTCCCTAAAATTTATTAAAGACAATTTTTATTTCATAAAAGAACTTTAACGCACGAAAGTCTTAAAGCACATTCAAACGATTTCAAAATTACAGTTTTGCAGTGATATATGATTTGCTTAGTAATTCTGCAGTGTTTCAAATAATTATTTATCCATACAGATGTTTGCAATGTACATTTCTGAAAAATTTTATTTATGCTTGAAAAAAAAAGATACTTAAGTCAATCGCCTTCGCAGTCCATATAATTTCATATATAATCTACTCTACTCTAAGTTTTTTTTATCTAATTATTCATCTTTACACATAAAGATGGTTACTGGACTGCAAGTGATACACTTTGCCATTAGTGTAAGGTATTTTCTCCCTCCTTCCAGCATGCTTTTGTAGTGTAATGGTAGCACACTCGGCGCGTATTTGAGAGGTCCAGGTTCGGATTCCGGCGAGGGCTTTGCTCATTTATCATGTCTCCATCTTAAAAATAACATAATAACTGTACAAGTATTCTTACGAATCTGCAATGGTGGTTCACACAGTGCCTGCCCACAGGCGGTCAAATGATAAAACCGCTGAAAACTGAAACTTAGACTGGTTATTCGACATGAATTCGATTCTCACGCGAACGGGATGGCTGCACTGTCTCTTCATGATTTTTCCCATGTGTAATATGGATACGAGCCAATATTTCCGTAAAATGTCCTCACAAAGGTATCCCTCTACTTAGAAAGATAACCCCAGAATGATTTCCCGCAATCAAATAAGCCAAACCAAACAAAGTTCTGGAAAATGGGCTGGCTGCGTCGGCTGCTTCAGTACGAGTCATTTTTCCTTAAAACATCCACCACGAAGGCATCCCTTATCTTAGGTAGGTATTTTACGGGTTCTTCGCCATGATCTAATCGTGCAGAACTAAAATATTTGCGAGTTATAATCTGTTATATATCAACTTCCCACGGAAGCTTTATTTATTTAAACCATATCTTTATTTTACCATTCCAGATCATTTACTGTATCGTCTTTTTCTGAAAATAAGACATCCTCCGAAAATAAGCCCTATCGTGATTTTCGGAATTTTTGCAAAATAAGACATCCTTCGAAAATAAGCCCTATCGTGATTTTCGGAACTTTTTGTAAAATAAGACATCCCCCGAAAATAATCCCTAGTTAAAATAATGTGACAAAAAGAATTCATTAAAAAACGCTGTTGATTTATCAAGTAATAATATGTTTAGCTTTCCTAATACTCGTATTTCAGAGAAATGTTTGAAACAAAATATTCCGAGAAATTAATTGTTTACCTCTACAGTTCGTTTCATGTTAATTCTTGGAATTTATCTTAAAAATACAACATAAGGCAGCAGTCTACATTGAGCGACAGTGCAGGTATACAACGTTCATTCATTTCAGTCTTGTAAGTCTGATTATTTCCTCATACGTAATTTTATTTAAAAATAAAGTGAATAATTTTTAACCCCAGTTAAAATGAGTACAAAACGAAAAAGCTATTCCGTCGAGTACAAAAAGGGAATCGTGGAAGACTCCAAAGGTGTAAATCTTGTAGCATTCTGTAAAGAGAAGAGGCTGGATCTTCGTATGGTTCGTAAATGGCGTGGAGACTACGATTACCTGTGTCAACTGGTGGACCAAGGAAATGAGAAAAAACGCAGAGTTGGATCAGGTCGGCAGCCATTATTTTCTGAGTTGGAAGATTGCATCTGGGAATGGATTGCAGGCAGGAGAGCAATGGCTTTGGTTGTGCGCAGGGCTGATATTGAAAAATTTGCCCTTGAAACAGCAATTGAATTTGATATATCTACAGAAGAATTTAAAGCATCGTCACACTGGTTGGACAACTTCCTTAAACGATATGACATAAGGAGATCATATGACATAAGGAGATCAACAACATTGTTTAAGCTGGAAAACAATGAAGTTGTTAAGCGTGCACTTGCGTTTAAGCTTTTTGTTGATGGCATCGATTTTTCGAAATACCAAGTCTCCAACATGATTGCTATGGATGAGACCGCGGTATTCCTAGGCCAAGGAGCTCAAACGACAGTTCACCACAAGGCTTCTTCGTCAATTTACGTTCCTTCTACCGGTTACGATAGTGCACGTGTTACCTGTATTTTGGCGATTCGTCTAGATGGCAAGAAAGTATCGCCATTTTTAATCACTAAAGGTAAAAAAGACCAGATTCAACGTGTTTCAGGAATTTATGTCATTGAAAGTGAAAAAGCCTGGTGCACCCAAGCAGTTATAAGAAAGTGGGTTGATTTTATGCTGCCACCACTGTTGAGGGGTCAGAATAGAGGTTTACTAGTTTGGGATTCAGCCAGTACTCACCGCGCTAAAGACATGAAAAACTTTCTTGCTGAGAGGAAGATTGATCAAATAATGATTCCGGCGGGAATGACTGGTTACCTCCAGACACTTGACATTGCAATAAACAAGCCATTTAAGGATCATTTGCCGATGGAAATCAATGAATATATTGAAAACAGAATGGTGAGAAATCATCGAGGTAATTTTGTTAAGCCAGGCTTACAAGAAGTTGTGAATTGGGTAAAAAATTCATGGGACAAAATAACTGATAGTGATGTTTCCAATGCACTACGAACAGGCTACTTAGGCAAGAAGTATTCATTTAACGATAGCTATATCGCAAGACATGAGAGATTCGGACCAATGATTCAACAGGAAATGGATTTGGAAGAAAATCAGAATATAATTCAGAATTTTATTTATGAAGATGTTCGAGAAGAAGATGACATGACTGTAATTAAATAAATTTAAATTTCTGTATTCTGTGTAAAATAAATATTAAATAAAAATATATAAATATACTTTTATTTTTGCCCTCCCCCGAAAATAAGCCCTAGCGCGTATTTTGGATCAAAAAAGAAAGTAAGACAGTGTCTTATTTTCGGAAAAAGACGGTAATACTAAAGCTTAAAATATTGTAGTTCATAAACTATTGACGGTATATAACAAAAATGAAGTGGCTTGTCTTTTGACGATTGCAGGTTTACAGAAATACTTTTTCTCCGATACCTCGCCTTGTTGTTTCCCTACCAACTCAGGGCTTAAACTAACTTACTGGCTTACACAGCGGCCCTATAAGTGGCCAACTGCTGAATGCTGGGTGGGACCCAGCTTCAATCCCAGGTGAATATACTGACATCAAGGTTGATTTTTAGTTTTCCCCAAAGTGAATAAGCGTGGTTTTCCAGTCTAGAAGTCTTCCATCATAAACACATTTGTCTGCCCTTAGTCTTTGTATGTCACGCAACCTAACCTGGTCTGACAAATTTGGTAATACTAAGACTTCCGACAAATGCAACTAACTTCGGGACAGTAGGCGGCTATTTTGTCCGAGAAACATGACTTAAAGTTTAAAAATCTGTCTAGATTTTAAAATGTGTTTCGCGTATTTTTAATTTACACAACGTTCTGGATTAAATAAATATATGTGACGTGAACAAAAGAGGAATTAGGGCAGTACTAAGCTTAACTACTAGTAAAACTTTAAAATAATTGTTTCAATGAAAGTGCTAAACATTATGTAAGAAATACACAGATGCTTAGAAAGAAATTTCTGTAGCAGAGAAGCATGAAGCATGCAGGGATAAATTGTTTACTTTGAAACCCCGTGCTTGTTAAAGCACGGAAAAAAAGGATAATCTAAAAATGGTCCTTAAAACTATAATTAATACTTGGCTAATGTAAAAATTGAAATTTTCAGAGATTTAAGCAAGCAATATACAGTAGAGTGTATAAAATAGTTTTTAATTAATGAAATAATAAAGTTTATGCAGGCTTTCATTTTATCTTGTAAAATATTCTGAATTTCAGTATATCTTACAAAGTTATGATGTCATCCAATTTAAATCCAAAATGAGTTTATTCTCCCAGATAATTTAACAATATATATTTCACACATTCCAGTCTTCTACCGTGAGCCATCTCATTGTTTCATTTTCGTCTTCATTGCCTATTTACTTTCTCCTTTTGAGTTACTACTTAAAGTGGATTCTGATAAAATCTCATAACCTTCGTAATGTAGAAATGCAGCACAGAATTGATATTGAATAGTATGTATAGCCTCTCTGTTGATATACCATCGATTCGACAGCTCAAAAACCGGTTTCAAACTGATGCCAGAACTTAATTTATCATGTACCCTAAAAATAATAATTTAATCTAATTCTTGATTATTCTTTCCCTCTCATTGTCAGCCTCTTCTATTGCTAATTACGAACTTTGTTAATGCTACGCTAGTACCTATTATAGACTGGTGTCGATCTTATGTCATAGACCATCTTATGCAATGCCGATTTCATGCAATGTGTCGAATTTGTACAGACAGATGGACTGATTTAAGGAATTGAAGGTAGTGACAAAACTTTTTACGCATAAGTCTCCTCCTGTAATTCTCTTCAGAGTGAGAGATATCCTGCAGCGAATTATAAAATATATTTCTTGAAGTATTCTAATAATTCACTGTTTTTTATTTAAAGTTATTTAAATAAAAAACGTTTTACTTTTCGATATGCTTTGTTTCCATGGTTTGCGTTTGGTTTGCTCACACTATTACTCGTTGTGTTACTTGTAACTTCCTATTATGTTAATCTAAGCAGTTATTATGATTTAGATCTTTACTGTCACTTCTTCTTTCCTTTTCTCTACTAAAATGCAAAGTTAAGAGTATTTAAGGTAGATTTCTGAATTGTAGGACAAAGCGTGTTCTTGACTCTCGAAGCCACGTTACTAGGTTTCTGCTAACTCAGAAAAGACTATATTCTTCGGCTTTGCATTATAGTTGCTGACATTTTAAACTGTCACGCTGGTGAGAAGTTTTGAACTAACTTCGCGTTAATTCAGTTGCGTAACTTTTAGCTACTAGTCTTAGTTTTAAATCTAAATTTGACTGTTACTTTTAAATAAGAGTCAAATTCAAAGCAGGACCCAAGCCAAGCTCGAACCCAGAGATTAACTATTAGTATTCAGCAGTTGTTAACCGCCCGGCCACTGGTGGGGCTCACCTTGGATTGGAACCCGGGTTGAATTTCTAGCATTCAACCCCGTTAACCCTCTGCCACTGGTGGAAGATAGGAACCACTGGTACTTTGGATAACACCCAGAAGAATAATTGCATTGCTATGCTTTTGAAAATTGGTAAAGTAAAGAAAATAGGTTTGAAAAAGCATGCACAAAATGATTAAAAAGACGATTAAACAACAACTGTTGTCAACACATTTTTAGCATATATTTGTTACCAAAATATATGCTAAAATATGATGACAGTGGTTAAAATGAGGCTTTATATTTTGGTGACAAAATATAAAGCCTCAGTTAATGAAAAATAATAAGCAATGAAACCTTCTAATTGTAACCTCATCCATGCAAAAAGTAAAAGACAATGAATAATTTAAGATACGAAAAATTTTCACTTATCTGCAGTCCCATTTGACTCGAGTAATATATTATTGTTTCAGGTGCTTTCCTTTCGTTGATTAATCTGAATAATTCAGGGAACGAAATACTATGCAACAAAACGAACATTTATTAAAAATAATATAACGTAATATGAAATAAAGGAAAGGGAAGCAGTGGTCTACAACTCTGTGTGACTCACAGTGAAGCCAGGGCTGGGCTTTACGATACAGATATACAATCTAGCTATCTATAACACTAGTAAGGGATTGTTGACTATCTGTAACACTAGTAAGGGATTGTTGACTATCTGTAATACTAGTAAGGGATTGTTGACTATCTGTAACACTAGTAAGGGATTGTTGACTATCTGTAACACTAGTAAGGGATTGTTGACTCTCTCTCTGCAGCGCATTTCAAGCTGACAACTTGAAATGCGCTGCAGTCCTCAATCTACACTCCACCATCAAGCAGAGGCAATCTGCTAACCTTCAAGCAGACCATCTTTGTTAGTCAGTTCTTGCTACGTTTATGTAACTATTTGATTGTTTCACAGGACTCATCTTTTTGAATGATGTTTAATTCTCTGTTTAAGGTTTCTGTATCTCTCCACTGCTATTAATACTAATTTTTGTTGTGAAATTTCTCATTAGGGAAGAGAACATATTTTGAAGATGTTAAATCTGATAAATCAAAAGAGTGGATAAAATTCCTGACGCATTTCTGTGCTCAAAATTGCTCGATTAGAATGCAATTGAGCCACAATGCATTATCGGGCAGTAGAAACAAGCAATTCTACTGATATGTTTCAGTCCTAACGTGCTGAATCCTCTTCAGAAATCCTTCTGTATATATTTATAAAATAGAGAGAATTCATCGTTTGGGCTTCAGAAACAACTTCCTTGCAAATTATTCTCTTTTAAATCAAAAAGTCAAGAACATTACGTCAATTCGAGATTACTAAAGTCTCTATAACCGCACAGCGAACGTTTTCCAAATCAGGCAGATGACTGCTTTTTTGCTTTAGTATCATAAGCAAAAAATCTTCATATTCAGCCACAATTTGTTCGAAAACATTATGATTAGTTCGCGTTTTATAGTAAAACGTTACTGGTAAATCTCGGATTTCGGTCTATCAGAATAAATGTTCATTGGATTGAAAAAAAGATAAATTTTATGCAAAATTCTGTTTGTAAGATCACAGTTTTACGCAAAAGCAATCTAAGACGTAATAAATACTGTGAATTTGCAATTGGTAAATTAGCTAGAATTTGTTGCAAAAAGTACTTCTAAGCTTTGTAAGATGCATTTTGTATATAATTTAAAGAAGCAGAATGTATTTTGGAAAACTAAACAAATAGACTGAAAGAAGTAAAATTCTAATAACAATGCAAATAAGAAATTAGAATATAAAATGTTTACTGCGAAAGTTACGAAAACCTTATTTGCAAACTAAGAAAAAAATCTTACGTAACGAAAGCATCTTTAACTGAAACCTCGTTAAAAATTCCCTGGAAATCTTCTAAGTAAGAAAAATACGAACAAATTTCCTCCCTTTCCTTTCTTTTACCAACCTTCGCTTTCCTTCATTTTTATTCCTTCCGTTTCTTATTTAAAAATATTAAAATTATTTCTAACCTGTTTGTGTCTGAAAGTTCTTTGCTTTTTAGATTACGTAAATGAAAAGGTAAAAATGGTAAAGATAAAAACTGAAACTTACATCATAACCATAGTCGTTGGATTTGCTCCTTTACTCGATTTGCAGCAGTTTTACATCGGTATTTTCTAAATTTCAAATATTAATGTAAATTATTACTTCTAAGTAACGATTTGTATTCTGTTATAATTTTATGCAATGGAATGTTTCTTGCTTTAAAAATATTTAATTTTATTGAACCAAGACAGACTAGAAAATTCAAACTGGGCAGATTTGATTTTGTACAAAATCTCTGAGCATTTCAAGAGAGATTAAGGAGTGTCTCTCGTATTGTTAAGTCAGGAAAAATACTGCATGCATATTTGCTGGTAGGCAAGTGATTTAAACAGGCAAAATAAAAATAAACAAATAATGAAAGAAGCATGGAAGGACTTCTGCATCATGTATTGAGCAAAAAAGAAATGAAAGGAATAAAATATTATGCAAAGCTTTTGAATTCTTCAGAAGAAAGTATTGTAACTGAAATCGTTAATTAAAATTTATAGATTTTATTAAATTTAAATTCTTCAAGAATGTATAATTTCTCAGTTAAAAATAATTTTTGGACAATTTTAGTGTAATTAAAATTAAAAGACTGACTGCATCAATTTTAAAAATTTAGAGCTGAAACGTCGTAAATACATCTTGTATATTTACAAGAGATATTTAAAACATTGTTTATATATTGTGTTTATTATTTATATACATATTACATATTATTATATTACGTATTATTTATATACTATATTTACAATATTTACATATGTTATAATTATGCTATAAGCTATACGTACGTTACATTATAAACTAGTAAATATGTCATAAAAGATTAATGCAGCTCTCTTAATTTAAATACATGATTTACATGAAACCCAGTCCAAGTTTTTTGATAACATTATCACAAAAAATTATTTTGTGATAGCATATCGAAACCTTTTCTCATTTACCGTAGAGATCTTTTTACCTTCTAACTGAAGCTCTTGCAAATTCCCAGCAAAGTCCGCTGGAGAGCTGAATCAAAATTCAGAGTCTAGTTGATTTCAGCCAAAATGTTTGGGCGGAATCGTTAATCATAGAAATAGCCCATGAAATGCCCTTTTCCCCAAATTCGGCAATTATTTTCTGATAACTCAGATAGTAAGTGCGCAACTAACAGAATATTTTATCTCGTACTGTCGATAAAAAAAGAGGAAAAAATATAATGTAACTGAATTTTCTTAATGCTAGTACTTAAGCTATTCTTAACACGTTAAATGCCTCGACGGTGCCTAGGGACTGTCCTTAGACCAAGAAAAGCGGGATTGGCTTTTAATGTATTAAAGTTCTTTTCGTCTAGCTGTGCTTAGCTCCCTGGATAAAATCAACTTACATAGATTAAAAGTCCACAAATTTTATTTCAAAATTTTTGATGAGTTGCAACTAAATCTAGAATTTATAAACTAAGGCGTCAATTATTTAATGACAATAACTTTTAAAACTTTAGACAACATTGAACAGGAAATTAACCAGTATCAGAATAAAGTATTCTAATATAATAAAGTTGTTTTTCTGTATACATCAAACCCTTGTTGAGCGTAAATTTGCAGAACGCGGTTTCACTTATATGGAGCATCTTAATTGTTTCCATTTGATTTATCCAACGCTAGAATTTCTTTCATAGGTGGTTAAATGTTCATTCATCAATTCTGAATATTTGATACCATCAGTTCGGGTCAGAAGTTGTCAACAATTTTGAATTCCATAAACTGGAAATGAAGCCCAAAAAATCGTACAATTTCCAAAAATAAATGGCGGCGAAGTCAAACAATTAATCGGGAGATTTCGAGTGAAGAACTGGATGATATTACAACACCAACCGACAGTAAAATCAAAGATAATGAAAAAAGAAGTGCCTTTAACTCTGAAGAACTTAACCGAATTGTTAAAAAAGTTACACTGCGAAAAAAAATTGGGAAAGTTCTATATCTCCCGTTCTACTGGACCGATTGACGAAATTCAAATTGCGTTTTCAATGTCTCGAAAGTGCGACTTAGGATATGCATTAGATTATATATAGCATTGTTCTAATATAGGTATTTTGACAAAGAATTGGACTTTTTCTGAAATGACATGCCATCACAGCATTTTTTTCCATATTTCGTTTCTACGATTCAAATTATGCCAAACTGCCAAGTTTTGCAAAAATCGCACGCGTAGTTTTTAAAAAATTAGCTTTCAAAATCTTAGCATCTGAATGTTAATTCAATTTGGTATGTATTTATTAATATCTCTTTTTTATTATACTTATTTGATTCCTTCTTTCACAGTTCGACATTTAGATTCACTCCAAATAAAATTCCCCCATTTTTTATGATTTATTTTTAGAATTTGCATTTTTAAATAATTTTTATAAAATTTTGGAAAAAACATTTGAATTATAACCTATAAAATGTTTACCACCAACTTAAAGTAGATGTATTTCTAAGTATACCTGCAAAAAATTAGAACTTTTTATTCAAAATTTTCGAAGATATACGTGAATTTATAGGTTGGCGTGTTTTGAAATTTGGCATATTTGTTGAAAGCGATAATAACATCTAATGTGGTTTACGCAATTTTCTAAAATTATTCGAAGGTAGGAACGATGTGTCATTTTTCCGCTCCTGCATAATGGAAGGAGTAGGAAAATAGGTTGTCATGTATTAAGAAGTTCTTCAAGTGAATTATTCTTGGCGCAAACTGAAAAAAATTCGCCAAGTTAAATTTTTGAATTTCTCTGGAAATTTGGCACCAAAGTCTACAAAATTTAATATTTAGGCATAATTTGAGTCGTAGAATCGAAATATGGAAAAATATTGGTGTGTCTTTTCAGAAAAAGACACATTTTGTGTCAAAATACCTATATTAGAACAATGCTGTATATAAATCTAATATATCCTAAGTCGTGCTTTCGAGATATGAAAAGCGCAATTTCAGTTTCCTCAGTCGGCCCAGTAGAACAGAAGATACAGGACTTCCCCCCTGCCCCCCTTTTTTTGCGTAGTGTGCATGGACTGTCTGATTTTACAGTGGAGATTAAAAAAAAAAAAAAAAAAACGAAGAAAGAAGAGGACGCTTTATGAAAGGCACAGAGAAACTCTGTGCTGCTTACCGCAAAACTTTTAAAAGAGCTGCTGCTTCATTTATTGTCCTATGCAAAAGTCACCAACTTAAAAAAAATAAAATGTATCAATTGCTTATTAAGAATAAATAAAAGTCCTTTCAGTTAAAACAAAATTATGTTTTAATTACAACAATATTTAGGTTTGTTTAAATTATACATACTTTCTTGATCCAAATTCAAAGTTAATTTGAGTTAAATATGCGGAATGCGATTTTACCGTACGCGCAATGTACGAATGACGCAACCCCGCGTTCGGCAAGTGTTTACTGCATTTAGCTAATCCTGGAGAAGAGGTTCTTCAGGATAAGAAGAAAGGTACCAAACGACCGCGGCAAAGATACTTGATGCGGACCCTTGACTAAATCTAAGCTCTTTCCAAGACTGATATTATTTCTTTCCAAGCATGTGCTGGATCTGCGCTAGCAATCACAAATATTTAGATGACTCTTCCTGCAAGAAAACATGAGCTGAAAATGATTTCCGCTAAATTTTTCTGCATGCTTTACATCTGCATAAAACTGCCGGTCTGAACGAAATTTTTCTTCTGCCAACTTGCACGAAGCAGATTCTATGCTTTTTACCAGCAGTGATAATATTCACTTTTACCTAATACTTATGAAAAATAAACAAATCGCTCAATGAAGAACATGCCTCGTTCTTTTTTAGAAATGAGTTTTAATTTTTGGATCGTTGTTACACTTTTGAAATTAATCATTATTAACTACAATGCATTTTTGAGAAAGTTATTTCAAGTTTTTAAACACCTGATGTAAGACATGGCCTTTGACACGACTTTCATAAGTTTCTTAAGACCTCAACAACCAGAAAAGCATGTTCTTTGGGTCGTTCGATATGAAAAACGAAGAAAATGTCGCAGAAGGCAGGTATGAATGGTGTTGGAGATAAGAAGCACATTCATTGTTATAGCCAAACAGATACTACAAAATTTACACCATTTGTCGGTGCTTTTGGGTGAGTGAGGGAAAAAGTGTGTAGTTTCCAAAATTATTTTCAGATTTTATCACTTTAGGTTCTCAAAATAGACTTCTAATACTGAGTTATAAATGTTTTAGAAAGAACTCGGTGAGGATATATCTCAATGTTTTCGTTTTTCTTCGATCTTCTGAGAAATCTTCCAGTCATCGAGATTTTATGGAATAAGAATGTGCATCCTATTCATTGCTTTCTGGATCGTTTAATTCATTTATATGTCATTTATCAACAGAGAGACAAAACATGTTTAGTATCCGCATCCAGAATGCGGTCCAGTGGCTAAAGTACTCTATACAAACCGGAAGATCTGTTGTTCGATACTAGCCGACAGAAGCTATGATGCTTCTACTACTTCTCGACAGATGAAATCAGACACGAAAATCTGTTTAGCGAATCAATTTTTATTGCGTTTATATCCATGACAAAACGCCTTGACTGAAAGCTGAAGAATATACGTGCTGCATATGGCTGAGATATAGTTGCAGCAAAACAAATCAGACTACTCTTTGTTTAGTAAATAATATTATTGTATTTATATATATTTAGATTTTTCCATTAGAATTTCATTATAAGTTCAAATTTTCATTTAGCAACTGTGGGTGAGATAGCTTGAAAAATTAAAAGCTAGATTGGTTAACAAAATATATAAAAACAGCAAAGAGAAAGATATGTTCTCCTTTTCTCCAAACCTCAAATTATTATGCTTGAAGATTATGTATGCCTTTTTTCTTGTAGCATAAAATATAGTCTGTCTTCTCTTGTATACTGAGAAGAATTAAACAAACGTATGATACTTAAGGACGTCTTTCCCTTTTTTACAGATTTGTCGCTCAGTGTCAAATTATTTAGGCGTCCCATTGACAATCATCCGCTCGACTGAGTGTAAACACAATGCATCCACTCGAGGCTAAAGAAAAATTTAGTTTCTTTTTCACATATCTTCATTTGGCACGGTCCAACGACGTGTTTTCCGTGTCCACGCCCCACTGGTCCAGAAAAGTGGAAGAACACAACAAAATGGTTGACTGGGGAATTCGGGACATTGCCGCCATCTATCACGGAAGAGCCTCATAACGGAAAATGCGGACAATTTTATGACTATATTTTCTCGATGAATTGGTTATCGACCGACCATACTGTAAATGTATCCAAGTCATTGATTCAAGGAGATGAGATGTATGGGCGCTGCTTCCTTTGATTTGATTTTTGCCTCTGGCATTATAGATCGGCGTCATCTTTACTCCAATAACTCTTTGTAACTAAACCTTATCTAGCATTATTGGTTTTTCCATTGGCCTGGATGCCCCTCGGGTGAGTCTTCGATATTGATACCCTTAACCCACGTTTTTATGGCTAAAAAATAAATAACATAAAGGCCCTATTCCAATCCATGATTATTAATTATTTTGATTTTTGTACTAAATATTTTCCAGTTCTCTATAAGCAAACAGAATTGGCAAGTACAAAAAATCGCGAGTATGAATAATGCTACACTGTTGTTGTTACGAATTCTCCTTACATAAATATAATCTAGATCAGGTGCATGGACTTATCCTGACCACTAGGGATGACATTTACAAAAGCCTTGGACACTTTGTAATGACGCTATAAGTTTGGTCAATTCTGTCCTAAATTTGATAGAGAATATTCCAGGGACGGATCTAAAGGTCTTTTAAACCTTTTTCCCTTGCCATCAACCTCTAATCGGAGTGCTGTACATTTACAAAAATACCCACGCCTTCTATTGGTATTTCGAATCTGAGAAACAAAACCATGGGGGCTGTCATCCCTAACTACCAAAAACTAAAGAGCGTGGTAGATTGTTTGTACATGAGCTGGATTAAACAACTAAATCCTCTAGTTCAGTGGTATTCAAAGTAAGGGTTAGTAAATATTATAAAAATCTATAATAAAGGGATCAGAAGGTAGATAAAAACCTTAAAATAAAACTGAATTAATGGTATATAATTAATGGTTATATATAGTCGACGCTCTAATTGGGTCACGAAATTGTTTTCTGAGATCATTTGCATTTTTACGGAGTCGCCCTGCCGTAATGGTTGAATACCACTGCATTAATTTATGACAACGTTGAGAGAAAGAGAGAATTATTTATGTTACTCGGCGCTGTATTGCTGCGAATATAGGAGTCGCTGTTTCAGCTTATTTTTAATGTATTTAATGTGAAAAATATTTACAAAACTAGTATTTTAATTTATTGCACCAGACGCCAAGTTATGTTATATCACTGGTAACCTTAGATAGAGTTAAAAAGTTTCTGTTACTGTTGACTGTAGGTTTTCTAATGCGAATTGTGCATTTTTTCCAATAATTACAATACACAAATTCGAAATTAAATTGCAGATTGCGTACAATTGAAACTGGACTTGGTTGAAGTTGTTTCTCATGACGCCTCCATTCTTCTTTACTTGCAGTGAAATTTAATTTTCATTGATTTACGTATTAGCGTTCGGCGTCAGAATATCTGCAAAGCTCTTTACAAAAATTGTTATAAAAGTTACGCAAGGTTTATTGTAGCTAACGTGGTATTTTTATGTTAATGTTTTCCTATAACTTTGATTCCGTCCACCAGTTTTCTCCAGGATGTAAACTAGGTTGATTTTAGAAAGGGAGAGAATATGAAGTTTACGGAGAGTAGTATGGCAACTCCTTTTTGAGTTGTCAGTCTGCTAGTCAATCTATATTAAGTGGATAATTTTTAATTTGTCAAAGCGTTGAATAAAAATCCTTGATAATTTGTAAATGAATTGATTAAACATGATTTTCATCTGTTATGTTCTGCATACTTACGTGTTTGTGTTCCTAAAACACCGCAAGTAACGATGGATAAAATTTGGTTAAAATTGACTTGTATATCTTTTCATAAAGCTTTTATTTAAGTTTTACCTCTTGCTTTTGGTCGAGTTTTACACTTCTAGTTAAGTGCGATGAGAATTCTTCGGAAGCACAGGAGCTTAATAACTTAATAATTAATTAAGTTTAGCTTTGCAAATATTACTTCAAAATGATGAATATTTTTGTGTCCAGTATGCGTTCTTAAACAAAATAAGATATTAAAAAAATGTGGCGAAAATGAAAGTTTAAAATGAAAGAAAACATGATTACTTAGTCACCTTTAAAGCAACGTTTATCAAAATACCTAGACTTGTTCAAGTACTCGTGATATCTGTGGGAGCATTGGTAGAATGACTGTATTATATCTGTCACAGACAGTTGCATCGCTTTGCCTAGTTTAAGTTATATAGTTATATGAAAATGTTGAGTGGGTTTAGATGGTAACAAATGTCGCATAAAGATTGATTTGGCCTGATAGGTATCCATTTCTAGTTTAAGAAACTCGAACTCCTTTGCTCAAACTCCTCTTACCATTGCAGTAGATGGCAGGAAGAATATATTTAGATTTAAGGAACTAAATTTGATATCCATCTTCACTTTGCAGTGTCCTGTCATTACTTGAGTTGCCCTAAAACGTTGTCGCCTAGAGCCATCTTGGTAAAAGTAGTTTGAGAGTGACAAATCTGACAGATAAGGTGATTCTCAAGCCGCCAAACTACCGTGATATTTGATAAATAAACGATCTATTTCTGATTAAAGAAAACAAATGTCCTTTGTTCAAAGTACAACGCCATGTCTTATGGCCAAATGATTTTTTAATTTTTGCATCATAACACGAGTTATTCTGCCTCGAATAATATGCTTTGCTATATTTTCTCTGAAAAGGGTACTCTAACACTTTTTAGCATCCGAATTTAAATGCTGTAAATTTCATACTTGCTACTCTTCCACAAACGTTTTGAACTCACGCACACGTATGAAATTGGCACCCATGTGTACAGAAAATAGCCAACACTACTTAGTTGGTATAACTATTAATACATTTGGCTAATACATTTCGTAATTATTTACACCTTTTGTTTAACATATAAAGATTGTTTCATGCAATATGTGGTGCAATCGATTGGCTAATATTACGGACTACGTTTGGATAGGTTTCTTAAATTCTGTTATTTATTACATTAAAAATTATTCATCATTTTCGTTAACTACATGATTGAGTTTAATGTGAAGGTTAAAAAAAGGCTTAAACAGTTTGTTAAATTGCTATTTCTTTTTCAAGAACGAGCAAATATCGCCGTATTTTAGCAAAACTGAAATACGGCATAATGATAAAAACAGACTTAGAAATTGTACTTCGAACTGTGTACGTAGTTAGGGTAAAACATGAAAGATTAAAAAGCAAAATGCTTCAAAAACAACGGAAAACCATCTAATAAAAAATTATTCACATTCCGTAACACAGTTTATACTTTTTTGTATCACCCAGAACTGAAAGCGGGTTTGAAAAATTACTTTTCCCTGCGAGGTATTTGCGATACGTTTTTTTTTTCGGAAGTAGAAGTTCTTGGTAAAAAATGAGATTTTTTTTGTGTCTGTCAAATAAGAAAAATTCCGCGTTAAATCCTGCTTTCAATTTTTATAGCTTAAAATTCTCGATTTAGAGAATAAATCTTTCTTATTTTATTTTGTAGTGGCTGATGAAAAAAGTCATTTAATATGTTAAAAGAGAGAAAAGAGAAACATAAGAAAAATAGAAACGTTAAAAAAACGTTATTCACTATAAGGAGCAAAAATACAGTTCTTGCGGAGAAAGATTTTGGTGGTATGAGAATGTGGGGTTTTACTTATTTAATTCCAATGTTCAATCTTAAAATCCCACGAACACTAACAAGCGAATAATTGCTTTCAGTGTGAGAATAAACACGTAAGACGTAAGAAGGGTTAACTACCCTTTGTTTCTCAGAATAAATACAATCAACTCCTACTCGGAGTATACATAAAGCCTCTACTTGGGCTTGAGCTTAAATAATTATGAATTTAAACTAAACTAAACTAAACTAAAGCTATCTGAAATATATAGCCGAAGCTATCAGGTTTCTAAGTATTTGGCCCCTAAATGTTAATCAGCGAAGCCAAGCAAGGGCCTAAAATATTGCCGTAGTAGCTCAGAGAGAACATAGCCCAAAGGCAAACACATGCTAGTCAGGAAATCAGACTCTCTCTCTCGAAGTCAGCGAAACATCAACTTAAATAGTACTCTTGCTCATTTGCATTAACTGCGTTTCTGAAATAACATTCTGATAGGAAATTGTAGGTTGAAACTAGAATAAATAGGAAAGAAGCACAACTTAAAATAACTGTCAATAAACTTAGAATAAACCTTACAAAGGTCTTAAACATCATGTTATAGAACATCATCGTCGAAAATAAAGGACTCAAAAGCAGCGCAATTTTTAAATCCCGGTCTTAAAAATATTGCATCTACAAATCATTGCACGACCATAACATCGAAGGCATGTATTTTTCAGGTTTTAAAAGTTGTATACATATTTTGGCATAATGATATGTGGGCGCAAGAAGGAGTGAAGAATATTTTACCTATATATTTTATATATTTGGATTAATTAATAATTTTCTGCTAAAAACGGAGGAAGGAAAAAGAAGGAGCATTGAAAAACTGAAGAGGAGTAGAAAATTAATTCTACATGTAGCAATTAACAGAGTTTTAAATTTATGTACTTAACAACCAAAAGTCATATTTTAATCAATCTCTTTTATGAAGTAGTACTGGCAGTTTTTCATGAAAAATATTATCTAAAAGTACTAGAAGGGGAAGATGAGTAAATACATGAGCTTACCTATATTAAAATTGCTTAAATAATTAGAAAATTGTAAAATTATTTTCTTTCACTTTCTTAATCTGATATTCTTTTAATAAATATTAATTCTTGTTTCCATCAGGTAGTTAAATAATTTTAATATAGGTAACCTCATTCAGTTACTCATCTTCCCTTTTCCAGTATCTTCAGACTATAATTTTGATGAAAAACTACCAGTGCAACTTTATAGGAGAAATTAATTAAATAATAATATTTAACAGGAGTAGAAGTAGAAAATTAAAAGTACGTAAACTTACAATTCTATTAACTGATAAATGTAGGATTAATTTTCTACTTACTGTCAATTTTTGAATGCTCATGTTTCCTTTGCTTTTTTTTTCAAACGATGTTAATTAATCCAAAAATATGAAATATTGAGGTAAAAATATTCCACATTCTTTCTTCCGCTCACAATTCATTATGCGAATGTACATTTACAACATTTAAAACATGCAAAACACATGCCTGCTATGTTATCGTCATTTGTAAATGAGGATATTTTTTATGACGTTTTAAAACTGCGATGTTTTCGAATCGCTTTATTTTCGACGACGACATTTTGCACCAAGATGTTTCAGAACTGCAGTGTTTTCTTTTTGCTTTCTTTTCTCCTGCGATGTTTTAGACTACGAGAAAATGTCGTTGTACAAAACATCGCCAAAAACATACAGTATAAACACGCAGTTTTCCTGCGCGATGCTTTCTCTACAATGTTTTTGGCGGACACCGTCTTAATGTGGCAAGCATTGTATAGAATAACAGTGATTCTATACTGAAAACTCAAAAGCAAAATCGTTTTCTTCAACTTTTAATTTTATACGAATTTAGTCCTAATATTTTATAGATGGACTGTGTATTTTATTTTAATATTTGCTTATTTTTCGATGGTATAATTAGGATGCATGAAACAGGCTCTAAATAGAGGGTAAAATACAACAATGTATTTACCTCATCTTTAGTATTAAAAGTATTTTCCATTTTGAATAATTAGCTGCAGTTTATTCATTTTTTCGTGCATTCTGATCTCCAGGGATGAAACTGTGGCCTTTTCATTTCATTTATAACCGCCACCGACAAACCATACGCAGTAACAACTTTTGTGTCATCAAGGAACATTAATTAGGAGTTGTCATTACCGTAATGCGATGAAAACATGCGGTTCATTTTGGAGAGATTATCTAAAATAATGCATGCAGGAAAGTTAGGGAATTATTATTATTCCTCTAATGTGCAAGTCGGCAAACTCACTCGACGAAGACATTATTAACTGCAAACATGTTGGCTTTTTAATTTGCTTAAAAGGGTACACAAGGAGACAAAAATTAATTTTGGAATCATTAATATTCCTGCTATTGTCGAAGCCGCTTTCGATGCATAGGAACTGGGATCGCATTTTCGCCGCTATCTGCGCAAAATTTTAATAAGTCGGGTTTAATAGATTATTTAATTCTTTTACAAACTAATATTTAGGCAGTTGAATTCAATATTGAATTGGCTTGGAAACGATTTTTTTAACCATGGTTAAAAGGAATTCATATCTTTATGAGTTCCGTTTTCCTTTAACCTTCCGTTTGCATGTTCTGTATTTTTATTTATGACGTACAAGTGCGGTTTTAATTAATTTCCTAATACTGAATGAATAGTTGTTTAAAGATTTGGCAACAAAATTTAATTAAGATTGTTATGTATGTACTAAAGTTCTGTATTGCAGTGGTTTTTTTTTTTGCTACATTTTGATTGGAACAAAAACATAAATTGTTTTAGTTTTAAAAGTTAGTAGCATCAAAAGTAGCGACTGACAAGTTTCTTTAGAAAACAGCAAAAACTCATATACATTGTATCGAATAATATATTTAATGTATAAAACATCTAAGACTTTTCATAATCTTTTGAATCTTAAATTCGTTATGTTACAATATGTTTGATAGCATCAGGGACCATTGCAGCTTTTGTATTTACCATGTAATTCTTTTTCTTCCTGTTTTCTTAGAATGTTTGTTACTGTTCAAAGAAAGCTATGAAAATGCTGTTTTCAGAGTAACAAAAATTCACGAAGTTTTGTACTTACCTTCATAGTTTCGGAAGAAATAGCACCATTTGACTGGCTATTTGCAATAATATTTACCGTTACGAACTCGGCTCACCAATGAATGTACGGCTGCTTCATCCTAAAAGCGTTATTTTTCTACTTGAGAATAATTTTTTACGACTATATTTTAAAGAAAATTATTTATTACTCTTTAAGATATCGATCATTTTAAAACATTATTACTCTAGTCATATTTTTTTCTTTTCCGTTGTCATTCGCAGTCTACATATTGTTGTAGAAACAAAGATTATGTATCGTCTGTAGCGGTTACAGGCTTCACCAATTACCAAATCACTAAAGCTGTCGACATTGGCGGTACGTCGATCGTTCAGTCACCGGCGTCTGAAGTAATACGTGGAATTCTCCTTATGTGTAACATAAATATGAAGTAGTTTTAAGAACTTGGGTTACAGCCGAAAACATCGCGGACGAGAGCGTTGCGGAGAAGACAACGCAAGGGAAAAACGTCGTGGTACAAAACATCGTGGGAGAAAATAAAGCAAAGAGAAAACATCGCAGTTCTAAAACCTCGGGGTACAAAATATCGTGGTCGAAAATAAAGTGGTTCAAAAACTTCGCAGTTTTAAAAACATCGTCCTCAAAAATGTCGTGGTAAAAAATAAAGTACTTACAAATCATCGCATGACGATAACATCTGACGCATGCGTTTTTCAGTTTTAAAAGCTGTAAATGCATATTCGCATAATGATTTGGAAGCGCAAGAAGTAAAGAGGGATATTTTTATTTCTATTATTACAGATTTCATATTTATTTATAGTTCCAAGTTCCTTTTCAAGCCGCGATTAGCACGCAGTAATTACGTGCTGTGTGATTTATTTATAATTGTTATTAAAATTGTTTTATTTTCCCGTGCGATGCAGCGCGTGACGAATTGTAAGAGAAAGCTGAGCCGGAAAAGCAAAAATACAAGCGCGCGTGCATTTAATATTTAATAAATAAATATCTCGTAATTGCTGTTGCCACCCAGAAAAATCTATAAAAATTGAGAAGGTTCTATTAAATAATTAAAAAGCTTATAAAAGCCGAGTTGAAACACCTCATCTCAGTTGTAGTTATTGTTGTTTTAAGCGAACTGTACTGTTTACCTAGTGCTGTTATTGATTGTAGCGAATTCGCTGTGAGATAGAATTAGTTTATTTGTTTTAAAGTGAATTCTGTTTAACGTTTGAGATATTGTGATATTATACTAATATCTCTGAAGAAATATTTCAGCATTCTGATTTATTTCTTGTGGAAAGAATAAATTGTTGTTAACTTTTTAACGACTTGTGCATTCAATATATAACGAACCCTTACGCACGCAACATAGTGTTGAGGGCGTACGGGTTCGTAATGGATTGAATGCACCAGTCGTTAAAAACGTTAACAAAATTTATTCTTTTTCACAAGAAATAAAACAAAATGCTAAAATATTTCCTCAGAGATATTAGTACAATATCACAATATCTCAAACGTTAAACAAAACTCAATTCAAAAACAGAGAAACTAGTTCTATCTCACAGCGAAATCGCTACAATCAAGTAACAGTGCTAGGTAAACAATAGTTCGCTTAAAACAGCTACAACTGAGCTGAGGTATTTAAATTCGGCTTTTATAAACTTTTTAATTATTCACTAGAATATTCTCGTAAAATCTATAAATATCTCGATTTTCCTCTATGGCAACAGCAATTACAAGTTATTTATTTATTAAATTTTAAATGCATGCGCTCTTTTATGTTTAGCTTTCCGACGTAGCTTTCTCTTCAAAAATCGTCTGCTTTGCACGGGAAAATAAAGCAATTTTAATTACAATGAGATACATTCCGGTGACGTCAGAGGTCACATGATGTAAGAACTGCTAATGTAAACAAACAAGCTTTTGCTGCTGTAGATGTGGTGAAAATTCGGATATTCGGCAACAGTATATTCGAACAAGCCACCAGAATATGAGATGGTATTGACAGTTTAAGAATAATACTTGCCTATATAAAGGCAACAACTTTAGATGACCAAGCATTTCTAAAGAAACAGTTACAATACATGTTCAGAGGATTGGGATACTCATTTCTATGTACATCATAAAACCAAAACACACATTGAATATTTATAGTTTTATCAGTAAAATTTTAAACTTTCTACTTGATTTCATATAGTATTAATTAACTTTATTTTTTAAATTATTTCAAGTACTTTTTTGAAATCTCATGAATCATTTGCAATGAATCATTTGCAATGAATCATTTGCATAATTCTGTACACTGCAAAACGAAATGCGTAAAATAATGTTCATGTACGTTGTTGTTCTACACTGAAAAGAAAAATATAATTACTATTATAATTTTAAGTCACAATTTTATCAGCCTGACAAGCACAAGATGGTTTTCAAAATGGTACACTCAAATGTCTGGAACATTATAAATACAGTTGCCCTTAAACTATGTGACGATAGTGATATTAATATTATACACAGTTCAAAATTAATACATAATTTTGTACCCCTTGAAATTTATTTGTTCATAACTGACTCTTAATCTACAGATAGCATAAACTTCAGATTAACATGTATTTTTTATATTACGGTATAAAGGTCAAAAAGAAAATTATATGGATTTGCACAACTGAGTTCGCTGTAATTCTAGCTGTGAAATTAATAATTTTTTGGTCATAGATATTTCTTTATTTTATAGTAAAACGCGATAAAATATACTGCATTTATGCGTATTGATTAAAACTTGATTATAACAGTCACATTATTAAAACACAACGTGATGAAATTAATAAAAATTTAGTGGTGTAGCATGTTCTATGGCACTGTAATTAATAAGAGAAAATTGGCTTGGTGTTAATGTTTTTGCAAATAAGCAGATCTTGCATGAATTCAACTATTTCAATAATTTAGAACAAGTATTCATGAACTATTAACAAATATTTACATTGTACAGTCTGGAAAACATTATTCAAGGTCTCGGGAATATTTTTCAACTATTGATATACACTTAACATTCCTAATAAAGTAAAAGATGAATATTGGTAAGTATTGCGCATAAAAGAAAATTTATGAATCTTACCTCATTTTCTGCAGAAATTTCCACAGACGTTTTATAATTAATTGTTTTCTTCTTTTCTGCCTTAACTCAGCTTGCTACAGGTACCTTACTATCTGGCATTACTTTAAAACAAATGTTATTAACTTGTTTTTCCTTGAACAAGAGAAGACCTTTTTATTGACATCAAGAAAAGAGAAATAACTTCCAAGAGTACTTTTTAATTTTTCACAATAGCTGTAAATTTCTAAATTAGAAAAATCTATTAATTTTAGTGGTACATCGGCTATAGACTCCATCGTAGACTGCGGACGTGCGGAGATTGTTGTTCTTAAACCACGTGATCACTTTTCTCCTCTTCTTCTCTTGCGGAATGTATCTCATTTTAACTAACTAACTAAATAAATACGAAATCTGTAACAATAATTTTGAATGAACTAAAATTTATTAGTTGCTGAAAAAGTAAGAAGGAAGCATTAGAAAATTGAATGAAGTAGAAATAATAAATGAATAAATGAGTAGAGAATTAATGCACCTTATAGCACTGAATGAAATTTTAAGTTTACTTAGCAATTAACAAAGGTCATTGATCCCATACTGACACATTATGTAACTGACTTTCGTCATAACTAACAAATCAAAATCCAAATAACTGATTGCACGCTATACATGAAAATGTTAACAACACTTTAAGAACAAACGGAAACAAAACAAGATATAATTTTCACTGAAACAATGTCAGATTAACAAACGTGAAATAAAATAACTTGTTAATTAACTAAGAAATTTTTATAGAGGTAACCTCATACAGTTATTTATCTCCCTTTTCTAAATTTCTTTTTGTAAACAATTTTAGACTGTATTTTTCTCGAGAAGCTATGAGTAAAATGTTATAAAATAGATTAACTTATTAATGACCTATATTAATTAACTATGTAAATTTAAAATTCTATTAAGTGCTATAAGTTGTATTAATTTTCTACGCATTTTCTATTTTCTAATGCTTAAGTTTCCTTCTTTTTCAGCAAAAATTTATTAGTTCATTCAAAAATATGAAATATAGAAGTAAAGATATCCCTCTTTTCTTCTTACGCTTCCAAATCATTTTGCGAAAATGCGTTTACAACTTTTAAAACCTGAATAATGCAAGTATGCGATGTTATCGTCATACGAAGATTTGTAGGTACTTTATTTTTTGCCAAGATATTTTCGACGACGATGATTTTAAACTGCGAAGTTTTTGAACCGCTTATTTTCGACCACGAAATTTTGTGCCACGATGTTTTAGAACTGCAATGTTTTCTCTTTGCTTTATTTTCTCCCACGATGTTTTGTACCACGACATTTTCGCCTTGCGTTGTTTTCTCCACGACGTTTTCGTCCGCGATGTTTTTGGAGGACACCAAGGTCTTGTTAGATAATTCATTCACGTAATTTTGTCATTATTTTACTGATTTTGAGAATGAAAATTCAAGAAGAGAAAATTATGGACTACATACAATTTATGAAGAGAGGGATAAAATAAAAAGAATTTACTCGATTAAAAAGAACACAATAATATAATTACTAACCCTTGTTATTTACCCTATTATGTACGTTGCGACTTATCGCTTGGGATATGAAGAAAAGTAAATTATTTTTAAAGATACATAACTCAAATCCGTACATTCTTATCAATGGTAATGAGCTATCAGAAAAACGTTTAAAGGAATGCCCCTTTCGTGCTTCTCCCACTCTCTTGAAACCAAACGGTGTGTGTGTGTGTATGTGCATTTTTGTTTGTGGCAAAGCTCTGTAGGGTTATCTGCCTAAGGGGAGAGATGCTTGCGTGGTGGACTTTCTAAGGGAAACTGGCTCGTATACACCCATGCTGGAAGTTGAATAAAAGGGAAGAGACAATGGTGTGACAGTGACTTTGACTCTTCTGTGAGGCAGAGATTTGTCCAAACTTATGGAATAAAAAGGTTTCTTAAACTCCTATCTTGATCAATACATACAAGAGAAGGAATGGATCTAAAGTTTCTAAATCAAACTTTAAAATGGCTAACGTATATACACAAAACTAAAAAATACTCAAGTAATTAAGGTATTTTTCTTAACACATAGCTCCGAAATGTTTTGCCGGAAGCCAGTGAATTCAAATTCAAGTTTTTGAGGAGGGGGTAGAGACGGAATTCATTGGCCACCATACTGAAAAAGAAGAAAATATTCTAAACCGCATAACAGAAATAATAAAAATATTTTTTATATGGTTTGCAAAAGATCATTCGTTCTGTATATTCATTCTAGTATTATGATTCTTTTTGTCTTTACCTTCGAAGTGCATTTATTTTAAACGAAGCTTAACGCATAAAACTTGTGAGTTTTTTCTTAGGCTCATAAATAAAGCTTTTTCTGAAATGGAATCGTAAAACTGGAACCGTAACTGAATGCTAAAAAAATCAAACTAAACTTTATTGTTTCTTTAATAAATGACAAAAATATATTATTTCCCATTTATTTAAAACGATTGAATGGCACTCTGAATACTTCCGTTGCGGTTAAGATTAGTTCATTTGCAATTTAAATGGGTATTTTAACCGATTTTGCTTTTAGTTTAATAATAAAGTTTGGTTTCCGATGTTATTTGTCTCCGAGATCCATTTATTTCTAAGGTTTGATTTTCTTCTGATCTTTTACCTTTTTTCCCCTTCTTCCGAGAGGCACAAAAGATATTGCTTCTCGTCTGCAGGTGACATTTTGCCGATGAATCGATATCTATTTATTTATTTTTTATTTTTACTTTTTCTTTTTACTGAGCAACTGTTTGCTTTGTGAGAAAAGTTTGTATTTGTTTCTTTGCACATTCTGCGGAAATGTGTGGGAAGTAATACAGGAATAAATGCCGATATATCAGATTTTCCGAGTTGAAGTGATGAAGTTTTGAACGTAGATAAAATTAAAAGCAATAAATCACGGAAAGTCTAAATTAGGAATTTTAATTTTCGAAAGCCAGTGTTGCTGGGATAATCAATGAATTCTTAAAGTTTGATAATTTCGGAACATTTCTAAATTTCAAGGAAATATAAGATCGGAATTAAAAAATATTCACTAGTGGCCGAGTGTTAAGCAGTCTGAATACTGGTATTTCGGCTCAGTTTCTAACATAGGCAAAGTGCTGGCTGCGTGTTTGGTTTTCGTATTTTTCCCCATGCGCAACGTAAACTCCAGCTGGTTTCTCTTAGAAAGTTCTCCACTAAGGCATCCCATCCCTTAAGCAGATAGCCCAATGCGCTTCACCATAATTAAATAGACTAACGTAATCTAAAGAGTAAGATAACGTTTGAACTTCTTTGAACTTTATATAAAAATTATACAGACATGCCAAAATACTTATAGCATTAGAGGGGGAAACGTGCAGAAGAATTTACGCTTTTTATTTACTAGTTCTAATTTTGCATCAAACTTCATGCTCAGAGATTTTGATCATTCACGGAAAAAATTAATAATTGAAGGATACATATTGTATCCGTACAATTAAAACTTGATTTTGATAATAGATAACATAAAGCAAAATGTTTTATCGAATAGCATAACTCTAATAATCGATAAAACTCTAGCTTTTAATTCTAATTCGCCATCGATTGTAAGACGCACTCCTTGATTTCAGGACTATCAAGAGAAAACAAAACTTTCATTGTAATAAACTGCAAATAGATGAAATCAAACCATAAACTACGTCACGCAAGTATTCTTTAGCAATCGACTTCAGTTTATCCCCAACAAAAGCATTTTTATTTAAAATACCGATTTAGAATTTTTTAGTTCCGAATTATTAGTACGCAGAAAAATCTACAATTGTACAATATCGCATCAGACGTGGTTTCCATACGCTATAACACGCATAGATTCTAAAACGCAATCAGTTTTTAAGGGCGTTTCATTCCTGGGGTTCTTTTGTTCGAACCTCGAGGGATTCGAACTAGTGTTCAGCCACTTTATCGCTGATGGATCGGAATAAAAAGGAATGATGTTCAGTATAAAAGCAGACGGGGTTATGATCAGATGAAGGCGTTGAAAGTACTTCAAGTGGACAGTTATATGAGTTATTATGAAAGGATATAGTTAATTGTTGTAGAAGTATTGTAAAGATAATCGGTAGGTTGATTTGATGTTTTTTTATCCTGTTTCTTTTCCATTTTTCTAAATAGCGGGCACTAGCCATTTTAGGTTTCGTCACTACTAAGTCCAGAAAAGATGGGCAGTTTATTACGGACGCATCTAAGAGGCGGCCACCTTTACCTCCTATGAAGGGACAAACAGTTTACATCCATGCCTTCTTCGGGATTCGAGCCCGGGTCATTTAGCTCGACCGTCAAGTCACTAACAACTTCCTCGTTTGGGCTGCGATTTGATGATATTGCAATGCAATGATTAGATTGGACGAAGACAAAGGTTTCTCTCTACCTCTGCGATTAGAATGACCTAGATTTCCAGCTAGGATGTTCAGCTTTGAAATTATCACCAATGCACTAAAATGGCTATTAGTCTCGAAACGCAATTTCGCGTCGTCCACTCGTAAATGTTTTGTTTCACTTTTCTTTTGAGTCTGTTGCCATTCTGCAAAATATAAGAAGTTTATCTTTCAGATTTAATCTGTCTGTTATTTATTAACATACTGAGTTATTTAAAAGCAAAAAATGCAGTTCTTAAAAATATTATATATTTACTTTTTAATGTGATTGATTTAAATAAGAATGCATTTAATTCATGACATATCTAATTAAAAACATTAAATATTTTTATGAAATTACATTATACATTTTTTCACTTCGTAAATATACAGAACATTATAACGCTCCGATGTTAGTCTAAATGTATATTCATCTAGTATGCTATTAAATGTTTCGCTATTCCACCTGGGCCATCTTTACTTAGGGCCCACCAGCGGCTGAGCGGTAAAGACGCTGAACACTGGTAGTTCGGTCCGAGGTTCGAATCCCGCGAACGGGCTGGCTGCATGGGCGCTTTCGTGGTTTTCCCCATGTGTAACGTGTATACGAGCCACTTTCCCTTAGAAAGTCCTCCACGAAGGCATCCCTCCCTTTAGGCAGATAGCCCTCGTGTGCTTTGCCATAATTGATTAACCTAACCTAACCATCTTTATTTATAATCTCTGTTGAATAACTATATTATACTTTAAAATAATTCTTTTAGGCAACCGCTATAATCTGAATCTTTTCAGATTTTTTTTAAGATAAATTATTTTCAGACAAATTCAGAATATCTATATATATAAAGAAGAGTTTGTCTGTGTGTGTATGTGTCTTTCGTTCGTGCTGCGCGTATGTTAATAAATCCAGGGCTACGGAATCTGGTACGTAGGTGGATCTAGAAAACAGCCAGTGCACCTCGAAACTATTTTATTCAAAGTTCGAATGATTTTTTTATTTTATGATATTTGATGAAATCGCATCACACATAACGGGCATATTAGCAATAATGGCACGCAGCCATCATGTCAGCACTGTTGCCACTCGGAAAAATGAGAGAGAAAATTAGCCTTTTAAGAGTTTTTAATTAATATCTCTGATTTTAGCCATGTTTTTTTTAAAAAAAAAATGATGATGTCGAACTTACCCAGAAAAAGAATTGTAGAAATTTTGCTGGCGATAGCTATACTAGTGACTGAGTTATTAGTGAACAAACGCACAGACTTTCTCGCTATGCTTTGTATACTGGACCGCTAACTGTTTTCTTTTGAAAATATGAAATAAAATATTATTATTTATACTTTTCTTTTCAGAATTTTCTTGTGTGTATTTTTTTCATGTTATTTCATTGTAATTGTTTTTATATATAATACATTTTTATTGAAATCTGTGTTTTTTTTTGATGAAATTGTTCTGCAGAGTAAAGTTCTATGCAGTTTTTAAATTTAGTGTTCGCTTTAGGCATTTTCCAGGCACATTTAAAAGCCAGATGAAGGCTGCCTGCCTAGCGGCTAGTTATTAATAAGACATATACGTAAAAATAATCAAGCACGTTCATTTGACTAAGAAAATTCGGGAAAGGAAACATTTTGAAATGTTTTCTCTTATGAAGTTCGAATCTTGTATTCTTTTTCCAGTTTTGTATTTGCGAAGCAGCCGGTTTTAAAACTGCTGATCTTTTCATGGTTTGAACGTTGGCTCAGTATTCTACAGTTTATCTCTGTTTGTAAAAGCACACGAACCGCAATATTTCGCTAACAGCTGAAAAAATAAAGCTTTAAGGAAAATACCCCATTTGCGTGTACTCCCTACTTCAACGCTTCTAGTAACTGCACATAAAATCTGTCGATAACAATTCCTATGAATCAAATGCTTTACCCTAACAGTATGTTAGTTTAAATGCAGACAGAAGAGCGATATGAAGCAAAACAAATAACAGGTGGCGCCCTCACATGTTTCGGAAACAGACGTCTTGGCCAACAAGTGAAAAGACAAGCCCAGCTGTGGTAGACCTGGTTTGAGTTATTCCTGAGCACCGTATTTTTTGCACTTGTTCAGAATTTGAAAACCACATGTTAATCTCATTTTTACGTAGCAATCATATTATGTCTGCAAAAAGGGTGGTAGCGGGTAACTTCAGATTAAGAAGCGTTATTTTGATCTGTCAGAACTTCGCAGATTTTTCAAAATCAGAGTCCGATTTATATTTGGAAACCGGGAGAAAATTCTACTGCAGAAGCATTTCCTCAGTAAAGTAGATGTTACTTATTCACATTTTGTTCCATGTAAAATATATTTTATATAATGTATTTCGTGAAATAACATTAAGATTCGATATTTTTTATTCATGATTATTTAATCGAGATATATATTTCCCTTTTGTATAATAATGGTGAGACTATATCAAAATTCTATCAATCTCAATCTAATGCCATTAACTGCATCGAAACTGCATCTATTATTTCAGCAGTAAATCTGTTTTAATAAAGACTCAATCTAACTTAAAAATGAATTTATTAAAAATATCACAAACAAATTGCCTAATGTAGAGAAACTAAGGTTTCTGGAAGTAGTCCCTTCTACTTCGTTTCAAGTAGTGAGAGTCAGGTGTAATAATAAGAAGTGGTATGTCCGTCAAAAGTGTTTAAATTTTTCTTTGCGTGAAAGACAACAAAATGTCGCCTTATAAAATGCTAATCGTTACAAAAGAGTATCAGAAAGGGCAAAAATTTTCCAGCTGGGTACGCCCTATTTTCTTGTGGTCGTACTTTTATTTATGTCATTATATATGTTTCATGTTGTAGTAAAAGTTGTGAGAAGTTTCTGCAATGTATGTTTTGATTTTTAAATCGATATGTAATGTGCTTATAGTAAACTAAGGACTACTGGTTATTTCCTTTAAGGCTCTGTTTTCCAGAATTTGGATTTTGTAACAATTTGTTGTTTCTGCAGTATGTTTCCCATATGTGGAAGGCATAAAGTAAGGCTGGACGGTTTATTGTTTTGTATAATATCATTTTGTTATAACGACTGCTATGTCTTCCTAGAAGAGATCTTAAGTTAAATGTGGAAATGTCAAATTTATTTTTGAACTTGGCAAAATAAGGCCTAAAGGTATGCTTGTTGTCAAATAGGATGCCTAGGCATGTGGTTTTTGTTTATTTTATTATAACAAGGCTCTCGAGGACTATCTGAACTGGGTAAGAGATTGAAAAACTTACAAATATATCGCTGAATTTTGTTATTTGGCTTTTAAATTAATCTTTATTCGGCGTGTTATTTTAACCTAAATTTTAGGGAGCCGCTTAAATAGTTGTTACGAAGAAAACAGTATGTAATGATTTTAATAAGTTCAATCAGCGTAATTTCATAAAAATATTTAATATTTCTAATTAGACATCTTATGATTTTTATGCGTTTGGAAGAGGAGAATGCGACTGCTGTAGTTTCTACTCAGATTAAAAAATAGAAAAAAATATTCTTAAAAACTGAGTTTGTTGCTTTTAAATCTTTCAGTTTGTTACTCTATAACAAACAGATTAAGTATGAAAATTAGATATATTACTCTTTATTGAATGGCAACACGCTGGCGAGGCGATTATAAAAGTACTTCATTTCAAGTACTGGCCACACATTGCACATTCGCAAATTTGAAAGCTGAAAGGTAATAATATGGCGCACTGGAAATAAAAAATCTTTTATTTTGAGGAATGTTGCCACTGATCTCTATTAAACGACTTAGTTTTTTAATAAAAATTTCATTTAATTCGAACAAAATATGAAATAAATCGAAAATAAAATCAAAATTTTCCATTTGAGTGCACATGTTCGGGTGCAGGAACGTACGGTCAACATTTGCTAGCTGTATGTGCCGCAGATTTTCCACAGTGCCAGGAACATACGTATGAATTCGTAATGGAATGAATGCACACAGAACCGATGATAGCTTAAAAATTTATTTTACCAAACGAAACGCTTTACTGTTCTGGAACTTTCAACAAAAGTACTCGTACAGTTTTTCTCAGTATAATCGAACACAATCAGTAGTTACCCTTCAAAATATTAAGAACGTTAAACACAACGCAATGCAAAGCGCATCTAAAGAGACTAGCTCGCAGTACTCTCAGTACTCGGAAATCAATTTTGAACTAAACTAAGAAATAGATGCTCTCTACAGTCTCTACAGTACTTATTTAATTTTCGTCCGGCGCCGAAAAAATCTCTAGTACATTCCTCTAGTATCTATTATCAAAATCATATAGAAGACATATACGTATAAGAGCCGGATACTGTTACAGCTATTCAATAACATATCAATCTGTTATACAGAGACCAGACCACAATGCCACCAAATTTTGAGTCTTTTGAAATTTTTCGCCAAATTTGGTGTCAAAATTAACCTTCAAAACCATCGCCAGGAGCGATATCTCGCCAATTTAGTGAAATAGCCATTTACCTCAATGTTAGATAAACTTGCCCCTGTAACCTTATTTTCCGGATGAGCTTCACCTGTTCAAGCATTTCACGTTACAATATACAATAGAATAAAGACATTATACAATTAAAAGATACTACAATTTCACATATAATTTTACTAAAATTATTTCCATATATACAAAATTCGGGACAATATATGAATAGAGATTCTTCATTATTTAATAACAAAACAGACAGAAATTTGAATTATGACTTCAAGATGTTTTTCATTTGGAAGCGGATTATAGAAGATCTATTATTATCTGGTTGAAAGTATTTAGAAAAATTGTGGCATCATGAATAGTTTCCTTTTGGATGAATACGTACTTGTTAATCGACTATGCAACGGGTAATCGACATTATGAGAAATCGCAATCATCTCTCCTGGAGTATTTGCCGCAACCATTACTTAATCTACGATAAAGGCCACATACTGCTTTAATAATCGATTATTAGGTAAGAAATTTTATTTCGCGACGAGGAGAAAAACTATTTCTATACATCAGAATACATTTTGACGTCTTCGCGCTGTTCAGAAAATACTCAGTTTTCTTCAATTTCTTTTCGCAGCGCTGATTTTCAGTTAGTTTGTAACGTATATTGTAAATTTGTAGTCAGTTTTTAAAATTTTATTCTGTGTTGTCTCTTCTAGTTTCGTACCCTGAAGGTCTCCCTTTGTAACAGATGCAGTTCAGATAGCGAGAAGAAGGAAATTCTATCGTTGCGTTTAAATCTTGGTGCTTGAAGGTAGATTCTTTTTTATGGACAAAAGATAGGGAGACTCAAAAAGTCGAATCTTCCCACATTCTTTCTTCGTCATTCGAATCTTTTGAATCCTAACCTAAACAGTTATTAAATGTTTTAACTCAAGATTAAGCTTATACTGATGCCCACCGAATTTCGCATTCTCTGCCCCCTTTCAATAAACAAAAACGCTCGTTGGATTGGAAAGGGGAATGCGACTGTTGCAGTTTCAGTTGATCTAGATCGCCAGTATTTTCTCGATGCGGCAATGAGTGCCGTATTCTTGATTTTCGAGAGAGAATTTGACTTATTCATATTTGGTGTTTATCTGCATTCATTCTTAAAACAGTGCTGTCTTCTCTTTGCTTTCTTGAATTCAAAAGGATCATGTAAAAAATTTTATATTATTAAATATATATATATATATCTCCCCAGCTTTCTTAGCGGTGTATCTGTTAAAACCGATCGAAAAGAATTTTCAGATACTGTTATTTAAAGCCAATCTCTGATTTAAAACAATGTCACGATTACGGTTACAGTGAAAACATTTCCAAATATTTGAATGGAAACATCCATTTTTTTCCTGCGAAAATTAATCAGCGCACTGAAAAACCATAAATGGCGATGACTCACGCATTTTGTTGGCGTAAAACATTTGCAAAGAAGAGCATTGTAAAAGACTAATGACAACACGAGAGATAAGAAGGGAAATGTCTTTTATTGGAATTACAATTCAGTATGCCAACTTTCGCAGACGATAACGCATTGCATGCGGGAGATCGTTGACAACAATCAAGTGTCCTGAAGTGTCAACATGTAGTAAGAATTAAAGTAGTTTATAGTTTTCTTACGTAGTATATACTTTTACATATGCGACGAAGAAGAATTCAATAAATAAGAGAAAGGGATTAGGTTATCATTATTTATTCTGAAGTTTTGTCCCACTTTAAAAGTTTTCATAATGTGCGTATTTTTAGTTTAAATTAAAGTCATTTATTTAATGATTAATTAAATACGTTAGAACTATTTTAAATAAATGTCACTCCGAAAAGTGGATATTTAGCTGTCAATACATTTGAGTAACAAAGTGGAAAAGAGGAGAAAAGGGGAGAGGAGTGGAAGGTCCTCGGACCCGTCCCCCTCTCCGGAGTGCTCTCCATCAAAATTGGATACAGGAGACTACCAGATGATTTACTGTTCCGCCTTTAAGATCATCAGCTGATGTGCTCAAATGGTGGGATCATCTATTGTCTGCTACGTCCAGCCGGGGTAGTGGTAATGCGATCAATGACATTTATCGAAATTCTTTCAAATATATACTCATTGTATTGAATTGTACAGAGTTTTTGGTTGTTACAAAGATACAAAGAATCGGTTTAGCGAAATAGACACCTGTATGGTGCTCAAGGCTATTGCCAGCGACAGGCGTATCTTGGGCGCTACTTGCCACAAGGAATTGCATGGGCTCGGCTGATGTTTCTGTCAGACAAGTCAGCATAAGTAATAACAACAACATGTATGTTTTGATAAGTATTTAGTGAGCAAAATTTAAAATTTATATAATTTTTAAAAAATTTATTAATGAAAGATTTTCATATTATTTAAGAAAATAGTCCGAGCCCGTCAGCTGTTTTCAGATTGTGCATCCGGCTGGCGAGCAATTTGAGTTAGACCATTGCTCTAGGATATAAACTGTTCGCAAACCTCATCTGAAAAAATTTCCATTTCAGACCTTCCCTTCAATAACATATCTTTTCTTTTAATTAGTGTTCAGCAGCATGTCTTTTATAAAAATTCAAGATATGCCCTTGATCGCACAGTTTCTGCCCCGAAAAGTAATAGCCTGTTTAAACTTCCCTTTGGCTTTAGGTGACCTATCAACATTCAGAAAACATTTGGTCTCCGTCTGGTGTTGCAGTGTTGTGCCACGAGTAAGATGCCGATTATTACGTGTCTTTCTGAAATCGGTTTAATACAGGAGACAGGAGACCACTGGATGAGCAGCTGCTTCGCCTTTAAGACTATGGTGAGACCGTCTATTGTCTGCTACGTCCAGCTATGGGAGGGGCAAGGCGATCAACGGCATTTACTGAAAATTTTTGATATATCTATAGAGTATTGAATTGTATAGAACTGTTGGTTGTTACAAAAATACAAAGAATAGGTTCAGTAATAATCAATAGTTTGGCATCGAATGGTTCGGCACAGCGGATAATTCAATATCCCTTTCATGAGATTCCTGCCATAAGATGGTGCTAATAACATTTCATTAGGCAATATTCAGAAAGACTCGGCAGTTACTTCGCGTCCTTCAGCCAGTTTCAGTTAGACTTAAGTTCAAAACCTTGCGTTTGTTGTTTGTTTGCTTTTCTTTCTTTCTTCTTTTCTTTTCTTTATCTTTTTTCCATCTTCATTTAGGTAGAAATGTTTAAAATCTTGGTAAAAATGTTGATATGGGAATAAAACGGAAAAGGAACAAATTAACAAAAAGTGAAGAATAACAATTAAAGCTACAGAGTATCGGCTCTTGATACTTGTGGTATCAGTGACAACTGTATCAAGGGCTTACAGCATCAAAGGACTCGCATGTTCACGTTCAATGAAAAAGATTCATTTAATTACAGGTGCTGTTGCTTGAAAATATGTAAGCAACACAACGTTACAAAGTTTGTCGAAAATTGTGACCCAATACCATGAGGAAAAATTCCGTCGAAAAAGGCAAAAATATTAGATCCAGTAGCTAATCTGAATTATTGAAAAGCGCTGAAAGTTTTCCTGCGAACAATATATTAATTATGCTTTTAGAAAAGGAAATTATTAAATGTATTGAAATGGTAAAAGTGAACGAATTGCGGAAGATTTAAGCGAGTATGTTATAACTGAAAGTATAGTCGATCTACAGCAGCAAAAAGAATGAAGAATGACGAAAAAAGAAGGTTTAACAGAGATAACTTTTGGCGTTAGCCTGTTGAAGCGCTTTTGATATTCGCCGAAAAAAAACACAGAAATATAATAATGGAAGAATAATTAAAATTTGTCTACAATGTTTTTTCAGAAAACAGCGGAATTTTGAAGCCAGCGAGTATTTGAACTTTATTTTGGAAAACTCCACTAGCAAAACTGATTAAATATAATGAAAATGAATTAATTTATAAATATATTTTAATCATTAAATATGTTTACATTATTAGTTTATTCAGCTGTTTTCATTCTTCAAGACATTCAGTAATAGAGAAAAAGTAAAATACAATAACATTGTTTAGAGGTATCGTACAATTTTAGTCCAATAATCTGGCATATTTGGATGACATTATTCAAGTTTCGTACGTTCTGGATAATCAGATGTCTTGCTGTGAATAGGGAATTCAATTTTATCCCTTTTAAGCGTAAAATTTAAGAAAATTAAATTCAGAGTTTTGTAAAGTGTCCGTTAGATGTTATTATTTAGAAAACATACCTTCTTCTATTGCGTATGGCCAGTGACATCGCAGACTTGAACAGTGGATTAGTTACAGTAATGAGAACCAGATGGCGGCACTTGTATTTTGCGCAACTTTCGAAAATTGAATAGAAAATACATTTTTCATTGTTTCAAATATTGTTGATTACGACTTTTTAAAGCTATTTAAAATGTTTTATATAGAAATTAAGGTATAGAGATGAGTGACTTTCTGCTAATCTATTTTAAGAAAGCCGCATAAACTAATTAAGTACAACAAACAGTTCGAAAAAATCTGAATTATAAACGAATTATTTAAAACATACGAATAAAGCATTTCTGTAGAAAAATTATACATGTAAAAGTATAGACTATTAATTTTTTACATTATATATATACACAGTCCAGTCACATTAATGTGCCCACCACGTACTTTCCATGTCAGAGTTAAATAACCAATCACAGAAGGCAGGTGGCAGCACAGTGCAGTTGAGCGTATATAAAGGGTGTGTGAGGGCTTCGGAAAACATTTCAATCGTTGGCGTAATGCAGAAACGAAGCGATTTATCCGACTTCCAAAAGGGCATGATCACTGGCTTTCGGGCCAAGGGTGGAAGCATTTCCGAAACGGCTGAGTTTGTGAACTGTTCGCGTGCCGCCGTGGTAAAAGTGTACCGTGCATGGCAAAATGGGACTGTCCAAAATCAGCGACGTGGCAAATGTGGTGCACCACGGGCCATAGATGACAGAGGCGAACGACGGTTGCGGAGATGCGTTCGGGCAGATAGACGGGCTACCGTTGAGCAACTGACCACCAAAATGAACCAAGGGGCTACCAAAAGTGTCTCCCAAAGTACTATTCAGCGAACATTGCTGCGTCTGGGCCTCCGAAGCAGACGCCTGGTTCGTGCACCTATGCTGACTGCTGTTCATCGACGGCGAAGGCTAGAATTTGCACGCCAGTACAGCAGCTGGACGTCCACTGAGTGGCGACAGGTTGCGTTTTCGGATGAATCGCGTTTTATGCTCCATCGGACAGATGGACGTTGGCGTATAAGGCGTGAAACCTCTGAAAGGAACCACCCTGCAACCATTGCCGGAACGGTCCAAGCTGGAGGCGGGAGCATTATGGTCTGGGGAATGTTTTCCTGGCATTCTCTAGGTTCACTGATCATTGTGGAAGGCACAATGGATCAATACAAGTACGCATCTGTCCTTGCGGACCATGTTCACCCCTACATGCGCATTGTTTTTCCTCAGGATGATGGCATCTTCCAGCAGGACAATGCGAGGTGCCATACAGCTGCCAGTGTACGTGCGTGGTTCGAAGAGCACCAGGATGAGTTTACCGTCCTCCCCTGGCCAGCAAACTCACCTGACTTAAACCCAATCGAGCATCTGTGGGACCATCTCGATCGAGTTGTTCGCGCCATGGATTCTCAACCGCGTAATCTAGCGCAGCTGGCCACGGCATTAGAGTCGGCATGGCTCAACATCCCAGAGAACACCTTCAGGGACCTATGTGACTCTCTTCCTGCACGTCTCGCAGCAGTCCGCTCTGCGAAAGGTGGTTATTCTGGCTTTTGACAGATGGTCACATTAATGTGACTGGACTGTGTAGATACTGCATTTTAGTTAAGTTAAATGCTTTAAAAGCTGTACGCAAATAATAAATTCTGAAATTTCTGAACTAAATAAGAGGAAATTTGATCAATTTTCCTACGCGTGGCTTTGGATACATAGACATGTGGTCGTCACGATTCTTCATCGAAAGAAAGTTCTAAAAAGCAATGTTTTTTTTTCGTTTTTTTGCTTTTCTGTAACTCCCGATGAAGAAGTTGAAGATAATTTGTTGTCAGGTATCTTTGTTTGTAGCTTCACCTCAAGAACACGCACATTGCGTAAAAACGTAATGTGCAGTTCTAAATTTATAGTTATCTTCTTAAATAAATAGTCAAGATGAACAGGAAAACTCGAAACTTTGTTGGGAGGAATATAAAATTCTCACAGGCAATATAAAGAATTATATTTTATAGAATAAGTTTAAAATCAGAGATTCAGCAAAATTTTTCTCAACACTTGAGGAATATCGCAAAACCGTTGCATGTCTGATTGAAGCCTAAATTAGTTATCTCTGAAGCTTATTAATGTAAAATAGATTAGGTCGCGCTTCGGCTGATTCATAACCGTTTATTGTCTTCTATTTAATAGGGTTCTTAAAGGTACTGCAAGAACTTCTGGAAACTTCGAGAAATCTCTTATATGGCTACGAAAGAACTTTTTCCAGGAATCTCTAGAACATCGCCAAATTGGCAAGAAATTGCCAGATATCTCTAACTTAGTGACGAAACCTTTCTTTAAGGTCTCAGGGTTGGATTTTGTTCCTATTTTCCGTTCTGCTTCGGTTATCTTTCCAATTTCAACTAAAGCAACTCAGAATTAAAAGCTATATGAAATAATATATAAGAAAATAGATGTAAATAGCATAAATGGCCAGAGATTTGAGATAAAATGAAATACAAAGTAAATCAACATAAAACATCATAAAATTTAATAATAAACGCAATGAAAACAAATATATATCAATTAAAAACACATTAAAATAAAGTTATAAGGAAATTAAAAGTCGAGTACAGTCGAACTCTGCTATAACGAACTTCAAGAGGCAGGAAGTTTAATTTTCTATTTCCAGTAGTTCGTATACGGAATTTGAACTCGAAAATATATTATTACACAATATAATATAGGAATTGATTGAAGAATCGGGGAAACTAAACTAATTAAGAATCTCACCACTACCAAAAGGAGTGAACAATAAATCTAAATTAAAAAATCCTTATTACATTTTAATTAAATTATTACATGCTAATAGTATGTTTTACATTAATAATTTTACTCTATAAATTACTTAGCAATAACATTATGTTTCCTAGAACTAGTGCTCGAATCTTCGTTACAGATTGGGCAGTTTAATTTTCCAGTTTTGGCAACAATACGTGGTGGCCATTTTAACAAGGCATACCTTGTTTTACTCTTATGGCAACATTTCGAATATTTAAGTTTTAATTGTATTCTTCGCATTTGCTGATGTATAATTATTGAAATTTGAATATGCCTTTACTATTTATGTCTCCAGGCACATTATAAATGACTTGAAGTAAAAATTTGAAGGAATTTATATGCAATTTTGAAGGAATTTATATTTTTATTTTTATTATTTACATTTAATTTCGTTATCAAAATTATTATCATACTTGCCTCCCTTTTTATTACTTTTATTTCCTTTTATTACTGCTTTTTCATTTCTCTTAAAGAGATTACTAAAGTCAGATTCTTACTGCCGAGAAAAATCTAAAACTGCACAAAAGTCGGAGGAAAGAGGAGAAGTAAGCCAAAGGGGTAACTTTAATAGAAAAGTACGTTTAAATTTCATCTTTACAGCAGTGTTCTCAAAATTCAATAAATTTCGAGAATTTTTAGTCGAATGATGCGGTATCAAATGACGGCAATTTATTTTACTAAAATTTTATTTTTGAGCTGTAGTGTACTGTATCTCGTGAAATAAAAAAATAAAAATTAAACGAACAAACAAACATTTGTTTTCTATCTAGTGAATGCAATTAACTAAATTTAATGCAATGTGCCATAAAACAGCAAAACACATAGTTACAGAGTATAAGGCAAACATTTACATTTCGTGTATAATCGCATCGGTAAATTATTTAAAAAAAATCTGATTCATTTAACTAAATCAGTTTGATAGCCCCGTGACGACTTTGCAGACAATTTAAAAATTTTTATTCTTTGAATTTTGATGTAATTTAAAGCGAGCCCGTCTTTTTGAAGAAGCAAAAATACTCTAATAGGCTATGGTATTTTTTCTGAAATACATTCTTTAAACAGAAGACAAAATTAAATCAAATTTTTAAACTAAATTGTCTGCTCTGAAATTAGTCTTGCTGTTTCGCAGAATTCTAATCATTGGATCGGAATTAGCGCTCTCGTGGGGGGGGGGAGTTAGCATTACAATATACAGAACCTGCAGAGAAGTTTTAATTAAATGTAATTGTTTTTTTAGTACTTAATGATTTTTTTATCTGATTATTATAAAGCCGTAATCGTGTCTTTTATTTTACGTGTTATAAAAAATTAATTACTTAATGCATTTCCGTGTATTACAAAGAAAAATTTAAAGCTAAAGTCTTTGCAATCAAAGTGTGCTTCGTCAGTTTTTAATCCTTCTTCGAAGAGAAGCGACTTCAGTGAGAGAAAAAAACAACAGCAATAGCAAAAAATGAGAAAAAGACAAAATTAAGGAAAAAAAAATCAGAGATCCAAATCGGTCGACAGGTGTTTCTGTTCCAACAGGTGCGTGGAACAACACCGGTAAAGATAATGAACACGGTGCGTGGAAGGTGAGGTTGGAGTAATTACTCTTCAGTAGTGCGGTAAGATTTTCCAGGTCGAGGGCTTTCTCCGCACTTTGAATACTTCATGAACTCGACTCGTATTATTCCGTTACAGTCGAAGCGAGAACATTTGTCTCGACCGACCGCCGAGTCTGAACTGCTGACATCTTCGCCATTTTGGGTCTGTTGGTGGACGCTAAAAAGGGTTAAAAACAGGGATTTTTCATAAGATAACATTTAGCTTTTCTTCTCACCGAAACTGTTTATGGGCAGTTTTCACGGCTTTTAAAATTATTTGTGATACATAATCTTAATTATCTTATAAAAGAGCAGACGATTAGTAAATTAGAATAAAACTAATTATTTTATTAGAATTAATATAGTAGTAGAATAATTACTTTTAATAAGTTAATATTGCATTATTTCTGCTTCAGAATACTGTTATTATTATTTTATAATATATTATTTTATAATTGTTATATTACAGTAACTATAATTTTATTAGAATTATTATTGTATCGCAATAATAAGTATTATTATTGCATTCGAATAACCATTATTGTACTATTTCTATAACAGAAATTTATTTCTGCAACAGATTTACGTTGTTGCTTGCGTAAGTTCGGAATAGATTGCATGCAGACAGGTCTGATGATAGGTTAATAAAATTATTGTATCAAAAGAAACATCTCAGAGTTCTAGAACTTTAAACAGGAATACTCGTACAGGTATCACAGAGTACAATCAGTAGTTAAACTTCACGCTACTAAGAATGTTAAACACAATGCCATGCAGAACGGATCTAAAGAGCGAAGATATCTCAGCAGTCCGAAAACGGAGGGCAGATGCTCTCTCTAGTGTTATATACTTTTCACACGGCAGCCGAGATATTTCTAGCATTTTCTGCTTCTCGAAATTACTGGAAGGCATATGAGGGGCAAATTACGGTTGCAGATACATATGAATCAATTACAGTTATCCAATTACAATACCTATTACAGTCATACAGGGACCAGACCAAAATATCTTCAAATGATCACCAAGTTCGGTTACTTTTGACAATTTCTTGCTAAATTTGGCGGTAGAAATTAGTCTCCCAAACCAAATCCGTGACCAAATCAATCACGGATTATGATGTCGGCCAAACGGATACCTCGGCTGTATTGGCATATCCTGACCCTTTTGATGAAATTTTCGAAGACGTTTTAAAATTCATTTATCTTAATATCACCAATAATGCGTTGGACTTCTGTTTTCAATTTAGAAATTGCTTGTGATTTGCTAGCATAAAGATTAAACTTCTCGAAAACCTCAGAGGCAAAAATCGCATGGCACCAAGTCGCAAGATCTGCTCAACCAATTAACATTAGCCTTTCTGAAAATCACGTTTTCAGAAAAACATTGCCTTAATTGCCGATGGTTTCTCTTGCTGGATGACATGTTGCACCATACTGTTGAAAATACAGAACGCAACAGGACGCCGCCGAAGTAGTTTCTTGGCCTGGCGTTAACGTACGAGGATGGTTGCCAAACCGGCGGATGTATTCTGTATCTCGCAGAAATTATGTAAGTATATTAAAAGAGCATTACATGAAGATTAGAAGCGCTGATAGTGCAGACATACTCATATATGAATATTATATACGAAGTTAGATTATTTAGACATGAAAATCTAATTGTGGTATATTCTAGGTATGTACAATGAAAATATTTTTACAAATTTCCATAACAGTGTGTGGTGCATACTATAAGAGCAAAATGTATGATATGATACAGATAGAGGACAAAATAATACGAACACATGTGAAGTAATGGAAAATTTTTATTAATAGGGGGTTGGACCACCCTTTGACTGAAGTACAGATTGAATGCGACATGGGATAGATGCATAAAGGTCATGGACAATATTTAAAGGAATATTAAGCCATTCCTCCTGCAGAGCGATCTCTAATTCCGAAAGTCCGGATGGAGGTGGAAATCGGGAACGAAGTTTGGATTCCAAATACGCCTATAAATGTTCAATAATATTCAAGTCCGGAGACTGAGGGGGCCAAGCGAGATGTTCAGTCGCGATCGTCACGCTCTTCGAACCATTCTTGAATACACCTAGCAGTGTGGATAGGGGCGTTGTCTTCCTGAAAAAGGGCGGTCGCTCTCCAGGCAATACAGTCTGGACAAAAGGATGGACATAATCCCCTAGAATGCTAAGGAGTGTGATTGGATGTGATCCTCCCATGAGGAATAGCAAGTGGCCCAAGACCGCGCCAAGATATCGCACCCTACATCATAATGGCGCCACCCCCATGATTCACAGTCGGCAAGAGGCAATCAGGATGAAAGGCTTCTTTGGCGTTTTCCAGACATAAATGCGTCCGGTCGTCTGAAATAGGGTGAATGACGATTCATCTGACCATATTACTTGTTGCCAATGCTGTGGGGACCACCTTTGGGATCTCTGCACCAATGGCGTCGCCTGAAAGCATTAGTTGCTGTCACCAAGGGTTTACGTATTGCCCACTCTGCCATAAATGTTCGCAGTATGAAGTTCCCTTTTGACAGTTTTTGTTGAAAGGGGGTCCTGGAGATGACTGTTCATTTCGGATGTTGTCTCGGGTAACGATTGCTTGTGCTTTCGGGCTACTATTTCTATCAGCCAGCTTTGACTTTCGGCCACTGTTGGGCCTTGAAGACGTCGTCTTACCCTCTTTCCTGTACGCTGTCATAACGGCTGATACCGTACTCCTTGCATACCTCACAAGGTTTACTGTTTCCGTAACCGATGCTCCACTTAAACGCGCTCCAACTATCATTCCTCTTTGGAACTCTGACAGGTCTGACATTTCAACTTCTCACAGACAGTTCGATCGAAACATGCACAGTGCGCAACAGTGACTGCTGTTGAAAGACCGATACCTTCCTCTTCACGATCACTAAGTGGCAGACTTCTGCTGCAGGTGACGCGGCTGTACTGCAGGTGTGAAATATGTCCTACTTTTTCACAGGTGTTCGCATTATTTTGCCCTATGTGTGTACATAGCTATATACATTTTTGACGCATCAGGCTATCTCCTGAGATGAAAGTAAAGTTTCTTACTGTTCGAGGGGTGAAATCGCTTATTATAGTACAGTAATTTTAAATATGGAAGGTTTTTTGAAGGCACAAGGACTAGACCTTTTCTGTCCATGCTGCCCAGTTCGAAGCATTAGGTTTTTTTTCCTTCAAGGTTTATATTGTCCAACTGACTCCACAAAAAGTTTAATTTCATGTCACGACAATTAAAGCTTGGCCAGACTCATTGTCAAAAAAGGTTCAATTTCACATTCAGCCTATAATCCGCACCAAAAAGTGTTTCTTTGTGGGTGCACTGATTTCTCATGATTAACATGAGGATTTTCGTTGTCCTAAATTGAATATTGAGATAAAAAAGACTTCATCACTAAAGATGATGTTTTTTTATGTCGTTTGCTGTTTGTCGTTTGTCCAAACCCAATGAGCTAATTGTCTGCGTTGCAATTGGTCCTGAGTCAACTGAGCAGACGTTGAGCTCTTGAATTAATTGAACTTTCTAACAGTGGGGACGAAGGTCTTAGGTGAGAACTCGTAGCAAAATTGTTTTCCTAATGCTCATTTATTGAGAACGGTGATGTATAGGCTGTCCCAAAATCACGCAAGATTTGAATTTTGCAGTATTTGTGTGATAAAATATTGCTAACAAAAAAAATACAGCGTGTCAGTTGATAATTCGAGGTTATTCAAAATAGAGCGCTACAAGAAAGATCAACGCGTTTTCATTGTTGAACAATATTTTATAAATAATGAAGGTTTGGCAGCTGCCATTCGCAAGGTTAATTTAAAATATGGTCGAAATAGTTATTTAACTTCATGAACTGTGATTTTTCACATTTTATTAATAGCAGAAAGAAATGATTTTCGGAGAAACTATTTCATCTTCGAAAATAAACAGTGATGAAGAAGTGAGGGAAAAAAACACGTTTAACTGAAATTATGGGTTGTGTAAATGAAATATTTCCTTATTTATATGAACAGATATAAAACAGTACAGAGATGAAAGGACGTCTAAATACATATAAACGGGAAGCGTATAAACAGCCCTTAACTGCACTTACGTTTGGAAAAAAATACTCATTGTTTTATATGTAAAAAAGGTGTTATTTAGAACATTTTATGTGCCATCGAAAATGTCCTGCTAAAATAGATAGATCTCAATTGAAGAAACAGACTGGCTTTGGATACACTATTTACAGCTGTTCTGTGTAATTATATTATCACAATCGCGTTTCCTTCTAAATAACTTACAAACATAGAAGGGGACTTATTATATTTAATTTCTCGTGTTCAAATATCACTTCCGAGCCTCAAACAGCTCTGCATTAGACTTTTAATAATTTAAAGTATTCGTCTTCACGGTCACCTAGGCGAACACAGAGTTAAGCTTGTGTAGGTGGCGTTATATCTTCATTTTAATCCAAATTTCATGCACATATATTTATAAAATTTGCGTAATAATGCTTGACTTGTCTAGCCCCTTCAGTCGCTGTATTATTCAACCAGAATACTTAAATTAAAGCGAAGATTATTAGGAGAGAGTTATGTGGACAACTTTTATTTCTAATGTATTTGTAGAATACAGTATAACTTACAGACTATTTGAGATGATACAGAATACAGATTATTTGAGATGATTTTGGCAGAAATTGATTGAGATATTAGATTATAACATAAAGCAACAAACTTTCTTACGTGTGCTAGAATAGGCTGCCACATTAAATCTGTTAAGATTATTAACTCCTTGTGACAGCTATCGAATGCAATTTAAAGATGTTTTTGCGCGACATCTGCACGTAATGAAAGAGTAAAGGACTCTTTTTCTTAAAATGAATTATAAAACTAATTTGAAATGGATTCAGAAGAGATTTTTTTTCTTGGCGTCTGTATGTACGTGACTATGTATGTATGTATCTCGCATAACTCAAACACGAGTAGCCTCAGATCGTCGAAATTTTGTATATAGGACTGCTATAGCAAGTAGTTGTGCACCTCCCTCTTTAGTGGCAATCAGACCACCAAAAGTAGATAAATATATACCACTCTGTTATTCGGATTATTGATTTCATTTTGTTTACTCTTATATGTTGGTAAATTGTGCATTTTTTTTGTTTTAAAACGATTGAATTATGTTGTTCTTATGTTCCGGTTAAGGTTTTATGCCTTTACTTAACTTCAACGCAATAATAAAATTATCAACAGTTTATAAATTGTTTAAGCTAAGCTTAATGTTTTTACGATAGCAGCCAAATTTGCTTACATTTGAACTTAGCAGAATAGTGGATTTGTCGCCAATCTGGAGAAATAAAGCTTCGCATCAACGAAGATAACCTCTTCTTTTGTTATTGCGAATTAAATCATGCTTAATCCATTCTGGAATTATCATTTAAGTTATTAAATTATCCCATATATTGGCTCAGCATAGCGTCCACAACAAATTCAGTTTCCACGCCTGCAGTGTCTTTTTGCCGAGTGAGACCAAAAGTAAACTTTTAGTTGTGTGCACAGAAAAAAACTGTAGAAACTCTAAGTGTAGAAATTGTTCTTTAAATTATTTTAACTGTATTTATGTTTTATGTTTTTTAAATTTTAATAAAGATATTTTGAGTTTCATGTATTTTTACTTTGCCGCGAAGGGAAAACTGAATTAATTGAATGAAGAATATATCTCTAATGAAATACAAAGAAATACGTTTAAACGAAATGCAGGAAAAATGCGTATAATTTAATATTCCGTACAAGGAAGTCATGTGGTGTACACATCAGTTTTTTTATTGTCAAATTATTTTTTATTATCATTTTTTTATGATCAAAATTAAAAACTGACTTCATATGTGAGGGTATAAAAATACTGCAGGCTTCCCACTGACCAATGAATGTTTTCTCTCTGTCTACATACATTGAATACATTTATTTCCTCTTAAAGAAAAACTAGAAAGTCCTCCGCGAGGGCATCCCTCTCTTAGGCAAATAGCCCTCGCATGCTTTGCCATAATCAAATAAACCAAACCAAACAAAAATTACGAAAAACACAAGTAAATTAACTATAGAAATGATAATTAATTAGATTGATTATTAAAATAATTAGAACTTACAACAATTATGATAATTATTAGGAGAGTTATTATTAAGAGATTTAAAGATTATGACAGCTATGCAATACTAACGGTTTTCAGATTTACAAATGTATATAATTATATGTGAATTATACATACAGTCAGATGATTTTGAAAGTGTGTATTAAAGCCTAAAATAAAATCAAACAAAAATTCAGTTTACGATACATTTTGGATTGTTAGTAAAATTTGTTCGTTTAAAACGTTCAGGCCATTAATGGTTTTCTTTTTTCAAGGAGTAAAGTATTCTGTAGATTTTTGTAGAAGGCAATATACTCATACTGCTCGAAGAAGGATTTTCATCGCCCGACTTCCGCGAAATACATAGATTTTCCTACAGAGCAACGCCAAAGCCCATGTGTAATGTAGAGTCAGTTTTCCTAGAAAATCGTCCGTGAAGGTTTATAATAACTCTGACTGTTATTATAAAGTTAAGCACCTTATTTTGAGGAACTGTGCAATAAAGAGTTTATTTCTGAGATCAGTATTTAGGGAAGCACAGCTTGTAGCCATTTATTGGAATAGCCATTTATAGGAACTTTTCTGTATCTCTTTTATTACTGAGTACGTCCTTTCTTGTCTGGATAGCAGGTGTAAAAGTTGTCGGAAGAAAACCAGATTCTTACCCAACATGATAAGCACGTTAAGCTCCACGTCAGTCATCAAAGACCGACAGAAGATTTTCCATTCAGGTTGGGAGGATCATTCAGGTTGGGTGAATAACAATGGATATTTTGTTCAGCTACATCTGATACCGACAATACAAAATTCAATAAATTAATTTATGTTATAAATTGAAAGTTTTAATACTATATAAGGTATTTCTCCCACCTTCTTCGCATGCCTTCGTGGTGTAGTGGTCAGCCCGCTGGGCGCCTAAACCAAGAAGTCCGTGGTTCGATTCCGGGCGAAGGCGTTGCTCTTTTTTCATGTCTTTTGCCTCCAAAAATACCTAACGACTCTACAAGTGGCGGCCGAACTAAAAAGGATGGTGGTTGATGATTCTTCACCACCAGGATTTGGCGATTGGATCCCTAGTCGCCTTTTAAAAAAGGGGAAGTATATAAGGTATTACTCCCAGCTCCATCGCATGCCTTCGTGGTGTAGTGGTCAGCACGCTAGGCGCGTATTCCAGAGGTCCGTGGTTCGAGTCTCGGCAAAGGCGTTGCTCAATTTTCGATACTACTGCTTCAAAAATACCTAATGTCTCTACACTGGCGCCCGAACTAAAAAGGTGGTGGTTGATGATTCTCGGAATTTGGCGATTGGGTCCCTAAAAACCCAGTCGCCCTTTAAAAGGGGAGTACATAAGGTATTTCTCCCGCCTTCTTCGCATGCCTTCGTGGTGCAGTGGTCAGCAAGCTCCACGAGTAACCGAGAGGTCCGTGGTTCGATTCCCGGCCAAGGCGTTGGTCATTTTCATGTCTCCTGTTTCGAAATAACTTAATGTCTCTACAACTATAAAAAGAAAAACTTTTATTAGCAGAATATTTTGCATGTTATTTTGATGCATTTTTAATGAGCCTTTGTAAGCAGGGCTGCAGTTTTCCATTACGTAACAACTTATGACTTTTCAGCAATACTTTAGAATTTTCAGTGCTTACTTTCAAAATATAAGTGATAAGCACATCCAGCTAACAAACGGAAGATCAGTGGTTCAAGAGCAGATTTTTCACATTACTCTCTCCCGAATATCCTAACAAACGCAAGAATAACTCCCGAACTAAAATGTGGTGCACCGTAACACTTCACCACCTAAATAAGGCAGTTTAAGTACTTTATACAGTCATGCCTTGTATATTCATGCCTCATTTTAGTCGTTCTTTAAGTGTGTGTGTGGGGGCAATGCAAGCAATTATCTTAGTCTCCTATTTTCTGCACATACTCTCAGGGTGTTAGTGGTTAGCAGGTCCAGCTAGCAAAAAGAAGATTTATGATTCAAATCCTCGCGGTACTACTGTTTACTCAACAAGTATTTCGCTCCGAAACTATTGTTGCATTCTACGAATTCGTGGATTTGGAGTGATTGATGAAAACACTTGATGAAGAATCCAAACACAATTTATTCGTCAGTATTACACAGGACAGTTTCGAAGACACGTTATCGCGTCGAAAAACTACGACAAACAAGCTGAAGATATCAGCAACACAGCCTTCAGGCTGTCAGGCTATAACGGCGAAGATAACTTCACGGCAATGCACTAAAGTACAGCTCCCAATTCAGCCGATCTCTCTCGAGCTAATCTCTGAACTCAAGACACTGCTACTGAACAACAACAACTCCGTACACAGGCAGGGCATTTATGGCTTTTGACTTGCTTTCAAGAACCTTTTCGCGAAAACCGGCAATAATTCGTTCTAGAATGTTTTCTCTCCATCTATGGCATATCGCCAATTTTGTCGCCAGATGTCATCAAAAGGGTGATTTCGAGCCAAATCTGGCAATCCTACCTTTCCATGCCACTTTATGGCAACCCTAATCCCGCTTTACCGAAAAGCTATCTTACAGCAGCTGGGCATTTCGTAATAATATTAATAGTCTAATTAGAGATTTGTATAAATGTTGCAGCATTATTTTCGTAACACAATATTTTCTAGCTTCGGATAACTTTCCATCTCTATCTTACGATGGTAACAGCATCAGTCTGCCGACTCGATCATCATTATAGTGAGGCCTGAACGGAACAAAAACGAAAAACGCTTGACATTTTACCTGATAAGATCATCTAAAACGCGTCTTGTTAGGTAAACAGAATTGAGTACACAGCAACATCAAAACTAAAATCTCTTGCAATACAATGCACCTTCTAGTGGGTAGCGCCACCGTAAGACTACCGTCAGGGAAATGACTACTAATGTTTCCGAGAACATAAGTAAATAATGATACTAAACATCACCTCCGTAAGTCGACGATCTGCGCAAAAGACCAAAATCTTTTGAAATTATGGATAGTCGTCTGAGAGAGGATTTATTGTAGACATTTTCGTGAAATTCGAAGCTTCGTGTAGAATAGAGGCTCCCAAGGGATCGATATTGACATCCTGGAGGTCGATGAAATTTTAAAGGGGGGTTAGTGATGATCAAAGTGCCGACTTAAAGTCGATATCCCAGTATGGACCAGATATTATTTGTACTGATTATAAAAAATTTATAAATACAGCTGTTAATTAATTGCTTATTGATACAAAGCTATATAACACATAGTGAAGAAGAAATCATTTAAGGCAAATAAGGGAAATAGTACACTGAAAGACTTTAATGTTCACTTCCATTGAGAATTTGAATATTCCATAGTTGTTCTATGGCTCATAGAACTGCCGAGCTTCATTATATCTGATCTTGATATCATGATACAAGAAAAGCAGCTTCCACTGAAGGAGGATATTCAAGCGCAAGTCTTATTCAAAATACATGGTATGCTAAGTTTTATAATTTAAAAATTATCCGGGAGAAATATCCCAAAATAAAAGCTGTTGCCGAATCAACATTATTGAATTTTTCTTCTTTCTGCCTTGTAGAAGCAGTCTTTAGTCAAGTGAATAATTTACTATGGAAAACAAGAAACAGGTAAAACAGTTTTGAACAAAGCGATTTAAGATTTTCAAGTTAATCAATTTTATGTCAAATATGAAAAATAATTCCATCAATACATCAACTGCAGCCGTCACAATCATTAAAATCGAAATTTTGTGCGATTAGAATCGGCGATTTTGTTTATGAAACTTATTTATATGTGTAAAATTAAAAATAATCATAATACAGAAAATAATAAACGATAACTCTAATGACTCACTTTTTTTTTCAAAACTTTTGTTCACATTTTTAGTCTAACATCGATTTATAAGTTATTTCTGTGCTATTATTCTTTTTATTATGATTACACTGTATGCTGTCTATTATAGAGAAAAATGTAAAGGGTCCATGAAGAAAGCCATTCTTTTAAAAGAGGTTGATGCCAAAAAAAGGGGGGGGCGGAAGCTTTTAGATTTTACATTGCGTCCAAAAGGTTATTTTTTTTTTGAACGTTTTGTGTGCTACCCTTATTTATTAGATATCATGTTCTTCGCATTTAAACCATAAAATTCAATTCAACAGCAATATCGCAAAATAATTTTAAAATGAGCATATCTTTAGAATTCTGTTACACAGTATTGCGTGCTGCAGATAAAAATGTTTTTTTTTCCGTACAGTGTTGCCATTCCTCGCTTTGAAATCATTGAGTTTGTTAAACAAAATTCTTTAATGTCTGACAGAATATGAAATAGATGATAAAACAAATTCCAGATTCCAAATTAGGGTTTCCAGATGCTCATATTCGTTACAGGATTACGTTATTCAAAATTGGATGGCTCTAGATACCGTTGTTTTATCGCAATGCGAGAAACGTACATACATTTATGCAGATTCTTCGTTATTTAATTTCTTTAAATATAATGCAGTGCTGTAATATTTGGTGACAACAGTTTGAAAAGTGAATCAAAACAAAATCCCGAAACGAAATTAATAGCCCTTGTGAGTTAAAATATAATTGGGAGACCCTAGTGGGAGACTATATAGCGCACTGAGGATACCATCAGAATTCGCGCATTTATGATGCCATCAGGACAGTAATTTTCTCGCAAGAGTATTACGGAACTGACACAGGGCAGTAGCAATATGTTCGGAGAACGGAGAGAGTGATTATTTTAACGCCTCATATGCGCTTAATTTCTGCTACTCATTAAAGGCTTAAGGGCACGTATAAGGATTCGAATGATAATGCTGAATAAGCGGTGTATTGAGCCATATTATACGGCTGTTAGTCATAAACCGTGTGCATAAAATTCCTGACCTAGCCTTTCGCAACTATTGACCATAGACATACAGATACTCCTCTTACAAAAATGTTTTAAACGATGCAAATATTCTGGTTTTAACATTATTCAATAATTAAAAAAAAGATATAAAAATTACAAAATTTAACATTTTACACGTTCTTTCGGATTTATATTTATATTTAAAAATGTTATACACATTATGAATTCAAATTCAAAAACTGTGATTCCTCTCACGACAAAAAATGATCGAGATATTTAATTTTAAACCTGGAAATCACAGTAAGAGGCCATATAGAAATTAAAGATAAAAATAGTTTGTGTTTCTATATCCTGATCACTGTGCGTTTACTTACATCAATACAAGAAAACAGCAAGTGGCAAAACCCAGTGCTTTGAATGGGCCGAAAACGCAAAAAACAGTTCTTATATTCTCACAAAACTGTTTATATTTTAAACTATTGTGCTATGATAAGCGATTCCACGCCTCAGATAAGAGCTTTAATTTCCTCCCAGGAGATAAATTATTGCGCTAAAAATTTACGTAACTATATATCATCCTATATATTTTGCTCTTTCAAATACACCACACATTGTCACTGAAAACTTTAAAAGCATTTTCTTTGTACTTATATATACTATATCGCAATTACTTATTCATGTATACATAATTTAATTTTGTATATAATATTTATATGTGTGCATATAGGTACCATCTGCATTTCTAATGTTCATGTAATATTCTTTTAATGTTCTAATATAACTTGCACAAGATATAAAATACATTCCCTGATTTGCCAACCATCTCATACGGCTAACAATAGGGTAAGATTCTACTACGGAGTCATTTTGTTCTGTTGTGCAATTAGAAATAAAATGTCAGTTTTGGAAAAGGATTCTGATGTTAATAAATTAAGGGCCAAGTATTTCTACACAGAAGAGTGTGAAAAGTATTGATTCACATAATTTGTTTTCAAAAAGGAGGTAAAATTCTCAGATCGCCCTAAGATTCGTGTTATAGTAAACACTGGCGAGCATCGAACTTTTCACATGCCCAAATTGTTATATTAATGCCATAAATTAAAAATAAAAATTACGTATTTTTAGTTTAGTGAATTTTTTCTAATGGTTAGGTTATTATTCTCTCGAGTAATAAAACTGCATGAGAATATTGATAACTTATTTTTAGCATTCGAAAACTTGCACATGCTTCCGTGAAAATCCTTTCGGCATTTCACGTATAACAAAATTATAACTTATGGAACGCTACACATTATTAAATCTCGTAAGAATATCATTGATCAGTTATAGG
>KK115849.1:238386-257709 GCA_000611955.2 Stegodyphus mimosarum | reverse complement strand
TGGGGAAAGAAAATTAGCCTCTAATTATTCTAATTTGTTTATTAGCCGACATCTGAAAGCAAGTTGATAATAACGTCAAAAATTTCAAATTTTGAAATTAACATCTTGGTCAACTTTTGTCGTACGGGAATCAAAACGTTTTGTATTTTATTTTTTATAATGAGTACATAACTTTCTTAAACATTCCTTTTCTAAGTACTCTGGGACCGTATAAAAAGTGAAATTTCATATTTTTTATGAAATAGAACTCTTTAAATTAAAAAATACTAAAACATGAATATTTGCGTCATTCAAAACATTTATTTTAATTGGAAGTAACGACCAATGGCTGGTAAAATAAAGGCTGAGTAAAGATTTCAATGAACAAGGCGTATATATAACAGACCCCTATTATACCACTATTGTATGTACCATGGGTTTGGATAGTGAGCAAACTAGATGAAAATAACATTGAAGATGTCTAAATGTTATTTATGAGAGTCGAAATATACGAATACTCGAGGAGATTGTGCATTTTGTAAGTAAGTTCTCTAAAACATTTTGGAGGTTGATAGCGACATAAACACATATGTTTACTAACTAAAAGACTATAAACAAGTAAAAAAGAACAGCAATCTGAAAACTTTAATCTGAAGTTTTGTGACAATAAATTAGAGCTTTAATCTGAAGTGTAACGATGCAAAAAAGAAATTACTTTTAAAATAAAAAATAAAAGTTAAAATTAAATTAAAAATTAAAAAACATTATAAGCGTTGAAAAAATAAAATAATTGTTTTAAATTTTTTATAATTCTTTAATTAAAAAAATAATGGTAATATTTTTTTTTGATTTTTGCAGCTTAACATTATAAATGTTTTAAAATATGATATATGACAGAAAACAATCATGCTCTTTCATAGTAACTTAAATAATCCTAATTTTAGTCCCTCTAAAAAGTTACTGTTATCAGTTACGTAATGTATGGTAAATGATGAAATCCGAAAGTTAAAGATCGTATGTTTTACTGAACAGCAACAGTCTGAGGACAGATGCAAAAATACGCAGAAGTTAGATTAAAGGTCTTATGCTGAGCTTTGATTTACCTTCCGGACATCCTTGCGTCTGTTCTCAGACTGCTGCTATTTACCTAACGCCTTAGCTTTAGGAGGCATCTAGACACTTACTCAAAATATGTGAAATTTTAAAGAATGTTTTTAAGTTTTAAAAATCTAAAATTAATGAAAGAATAAAATTAAACATTTTTTATTTTAAATTGTTGTGTGTGCGGATTTTTTTTTTTTTAAGTCAGATACTGGACCGTCCTCTTAACTTTCACTGACGACTCATATTATTTAGCGAGGTTTCTTTTTGTAAACTGATGCTCAATCTCGTTTACTGTGTGACCACCGCATTTGAAGTTCATGAAGTCATGTGATTATAAAATCTTTTGATTATCACAGTCGGAGTCATATACATGATTATCAGTTAGGTTACATATTTTGGTCTTGAATTTGTCATTTAATTAATTATTGGTTTGTAAAAAAAACAAATAAAATTCTTTAGTTTTTCTCATCATGTCATTTTCTCCAAGGAAAAAAGACTTCAGATGTTGGTTTAAAATGCATAAGCTTATATTAGACACAACATAATAAACTGAAAACTTTTAAGTCAAAACAAAACAAAACATATAAAATAATATGAAATGATTTTTAAAATAAGTTTAAGTGAAAAAAATAACAAATTATTGGGTTATTTTATTAACTACTTTAAATAGTTTTCATCTGTGACATCTACTGCATATAAAAAAATATGATGTGGACACCATATGAAATCCTTGTACGGGCTATTAAATTATACGCATTTTTTGCTGCATTTCATTTAAACTTATTTCCCCGAATTTAATTGCAGATATATTTCTCATTCAATTAATTCAGTTCTCACATACTTAAAATACATAAAACTCAAAATATCTTCATTAAAAATTGAAAAAGATAAAACACCAAATACAGTTACAACACGAAAAAAAGCAACAATTTTTACAATTAAAATTAGAGCTTCTACGCAAAAACAAGCATTTCGGTCACTGGACAAGAAGGCAGGTTTTTAGGTGCATAAAAGTAAAGTTTACTTTTGGTCCCAGTTGGCAAAAAGACACTGAAAGTGCAGAAATTAACTTAATTCGCTATTCTGCTAAGCTTCAAATGTAAACAGATATGACTGCTAGAGTAAACAAAATTAGGCTTATCCGCAAGTAAATAACTTTTAAATTTTTGATAATTCTACAGCTGTTGCATGCAGATTAACTAAAGGCATACAAATCTTAAACGGAGGATAAGAACAGCATAATTATATCATTTTTAAAGCAAATAATGCACAATTCACCAACATATAAGAATAAAAAACTAAGCTCACGAAGACGAGCAACAGAGTGGGTATACATATACAAAAAGAAGCATAATAGGAGGCTAAAAATTAAAAGCAAATTTTTGTATCCCGTCGTGCGCTATAGTTGCAGGATTGAAGTAAATAGACTTAAAGCATCTAAAGTCAAAAGTAAACTGGAGTCAAAGCAAGGCAATTTCTCTACAATATTAATAATTGCAACCGTGTATAAAAGGTTAAACACAATACCTAAAACTAATCAAAACTAAAATAAGAATTCATAGTAGTACAAACTCTAAAAATAAAAAGGAAAATGGAAAAGGAAAAATACGTATACGAGGCAATAAATATATAAGAATATAAATTAATTTCCTTTTACTGAAACTCCAATTCAGAACAACTCATCAGGGAAAAATGAATTGAAGCTTCATAAAAGTCGATTAATAGTTTCGAAAACGTGTTTGGGTCTCCTGGTTCATTTGCGATCAAAACCCGAAAAAAAAGAATCTATTAAATCTTCGTTTAAGACATTAAATTTGATTAAAAAACCCCGAAAACTGGAATCTCAAATGTATTTGGATTTTTCCTACACGCCTTCGAAGTACTTGGAAAAACAAATAAAACATAACATTGTGCTAAATTGTCTACTCAAAAAAAAAAAAAAACTTTACATTATCTGAAAAGACAATTTAAAAAAATAAAATTAGTCTAAGATCATTGTATGCAAATCCGAAATTCAAAAAGCAAATAAATATAAAGAGCAAAACAACTATACATTAAACCAAATTGTCATTTAACAATACTCAAAAGTTATGTGGTCTCCGATTGTGCTAAACTAAACTTTTAAAGCCAAGAAAACGAAAAACTTTTCATAAAGATTATATTTATTATTTCATAAAGATTTAAAAAAAGTGCAAATTTACTGAAATCTGTAGGACCTGTTAGGACAACCTGTTAAACTTTGTGTGCGGGGGTGCCAAATATTGTGTGCGGTCTGCAAAATTATTATCTAAGAGGAGGGTGAACGTCGACTCTAAAATGGCGGCGTAAGAAACTTTTAAAACGTACTGTCTTCTGTAAAATCTTAAAACGCAAAAGCAGAACTGGCTCAAAGTTGAGGAAAAGGAAAATTAGGGATTATAGTTTCCAAGACGTATTGTACCCCGATTGCGTGAAGACTTTATCATTTATAACATATGTATTTCCTGAAAAACTGAGTTCACCGAGCCGATTAACAGAGCAGGCATATATAAATATATATATTTATATTTATGTACAGTTGGTGCGACCAACTATAGCAAAAATGAGAGGTGCACAACTACATGTTATAGCAGTCCTATGTTCAAAATTTCAACGTTCTGAGTCTTCTCGTTTTTGACTTCTGCGAGATACATACATACATACGTACGTAGGTACATACGTACATGGAGATGTTACGAAAACATCTCTTCTGAATCCATTTTACAATTCATTTTAGGAAAAAGAGTTCCTTATTTTTTTCCTGCGTACAGATATCACTCAAAAACATCGTTAAGTTCCATTCAATTGCGGTCAAAATAGATATTGTCGTTGAAATATGATACCTGAAATTTTTCGAGATTACAATGTTTTTTCCTTTACTTCGTACAAGGAAGTAATAATTAAAAGATTCCGTAAGAAATTTTACTCATGCCTTCAGATTTATTTGAATAGGTTCCCGGTTTTGTATTTTGCAGGGTGGAAACACTTTGCTGTTACGTGCGAAATATTAAATGGAAACAAAGTTAGATATGCAACAAAATGAAACCTAAGTGGTAACAAACATAGCGGAAACATTTGGCAAAAAGCTGATTCTAGATCTTTCGCAACATCGTTCGCCGGTTTTCGAGATATAATTGTGTCTACGGAATTTTATTTTTTGAGAACGGGAAAAACAATACAGCTGCTTCGAGATACAAGATGTGACTGTAAATATAAGTATGCACAAATGTACTATAAAACAGAATCTGTAATATTTAACACTAGAATTTACGATAAAGTTATACTATTTAGTACTAGAATAGAATATATAGTATTTAGTACTAGAATAGAATCTATACTATTTAGTACTAGAATTTACAATAAAGCTATACGATATGTACTATTTAATACTAAAATAGAAGTCTGTATTACTTAGTACTAAAATTTGCTAATTATACTAGAATTTAATATGAAGCAGAATCAAAGTAGTATAAAGCAGAATCCCAATATACGAAATTTCGAAATAACGCAAAAATACACGACGAATGTGCAAAAAGGGAACATGTATTTACATAATACGAGGTACAAACAAATATTTATGTTACGTTATAAAAATACTCTACATCCTGTTAATTAAAATGATTTAAAATAGATTTCAATCAGAGCGTAACAAACAAATTTTCTGGACCTTTCTTCGATGCCACATTTACGTTTTCTATTCAGTATTTGCACTAAAGAAATAAATGCATAGAACTACAAGCCGAAAAATATGAAAGATATAAAGTTTTGGTTACAAAATAGCATTCGCCGAAGGCATAGCATTTATGTTTTATGACCTCCAAATATCTGCTCGTAATAACGCTCATTTGTTTCGGCGAAAGAGAAGAAGGGGCGATAAATTACTTCCCCCAAACTCGAAGTGGAGTTAGCCTCTTCGCCTTTTCCAACAGCCATTCCAATTTCAGAGGCGTAGTGATTTCGATGTCTCGCCATTTTTAATCCTAAAAATTCTAGAACGCCTCGCCATTGATCAACAATCTCAAGAAACAAAATTTATCATCTCGCCAGAATGCTCTGTTTGGTTAAGGAAAATTCTATAAGGAATTTTCTGCAAATATAAGAGCTTTAGATGTTGAATAAATAGGAAGCTGATGTTCGGTTTGTGAATTCCATAGAACACTTATGGATTAGATTTTGTTTTGAAGTTTGTGTTTCTTTGTTGTGCATATTTCTGAGAAACAGTAATGAAAAACTGTTACTGTCTGCAAGGTAATATAAATTTTTTACTTCATATTGTGGCCACATGCCTAAAAATTTGTTTTTTTTATTCAGGAATAAGGTTAAAGGGACATACTTGTATTTATGGATATTGATTATAGAATATAAGAGAAAAATACACACGACAAAAATGTTTATGGCAAGTAAAAGTTTTAAATATAGTTTTAAAATGATTTTCCCTAGTAATATTCTTTAGGATAGATTAAATGTAATATTAGAAGGTATAATAATAATAATAATAATAGGGCTCTTTAACTAAAATTAAATTTAGTACACTTTAATTTAAAAAAGTTACTTTTTTTTTCAATATGGGGTAAGCCCACCAGCGGCCGAGCGGTAAAGACGCTGAACACTGGTAGTTCGGTCCGAGGTTCGAATCCCACGAACGGGCTGGCCGCATGGGCCTTTTCGTGGTTTTCCCCATGTGCAACGTGTATACGAGCCAGTTTCTCTTAGAAAGTCCTCCACGAAGGCATCCCTTCCCTTAGGCAGATAGCCCTCGTGTGCTTTGCCAAAATTGAGTAACCTAACCTAACCAAAATAGGGTAAAAAGAGAAAGATTTCTTGAAAAAATTATAAATAAATCAAACGATTATGTGCATGTATACTGCCAAGTTTTAAAACACTGTATTTCATAAAGTTTTGTAAAGTATTTCGCAAATATAAAAATAAATGATTGGCATGAGATCCGCATACCTTGGTGACCACCCGAACGATGCTAAATCATCCTTAAAAGCACTTAAAAAATTTCTTCACTTTACTTCAGAAATGTTTAGGGAACCGAGGCTTTTGCGTTCACATAAGCAACTAGCATCTTCGAATTGTCAACATCTTCGCATAAATCTCTGGTGGATTTCTATGAAACGAAAAAACTTTGAAACTTCTGTTGCACAGTAACAATGGATAGGTACACTTTGCATATTTTACGGCACTGAAAGCTTCTTATTATAAGTTTTCTCCTTTAAAAATTAAACTCATATCTCCTGTATGATGTGTCACGTGAATGTTAGCAAGCTTGAATATAAGAATTTAAAATACTGTCTTTTACTACGTGAATATCTAGAAAGCATGCGATCCATAATTTGAAGATTACAAGACTTTTTCGTAACGGGATGGATAATTTTTAATGATTCTGTGTACAGTAGTGGAAACATCTCTTATTAATTACAAAACGTGTTTGTAAAACTGGGAATTAAGTTTGTTACACGCGAGCCAAGAATCATCCAATTGCTAAAGCAGACCGCTTACGTCATAATAGCACGCACGGGGAAATGCGATAATTTCTTACTTAAAAGGGCGACTAGGATAAGGCACGAGATCTCAGTGACCGTATTCAGGTGGTCACCAGCACATTTTACTTCGGCGTCATTATAGCTACTATCACACGTTTTAGTCGAGAAGACACGATAACTCAGTTTCGGTCTCGGCCAGAGTTGAAACATGTTGTCTGGATATGCTAATTACTTACAGCACGAAAGACTACGCAGAAGAATGCAATACTTCCTTACCATGCTTATAAAAACATCATAAATATCTTTTGCAACTACTCCACTAAGGCGACCGACTTTCAAAAGATCAATATTTCTAAAAACATAAATAGATATGCGTAATGAATACTAAATCATCTGGAACTGCGAATTTTCTCCTGAGAGGAGATTTATTGTATGTGCCATAAAGAAAGTGGTTGCCATTATTTAATTAAGATACCGACTAAAGCATCAGATATGATTGGGCATCACAATCATTTGATTGGAGCAATTAAATGACTTAAGATACTCTAACGTGGAGAATCTTAGTATTGTACCACCCTGCAGGTTTGTAGAAATCTCCTTAGATAACTAACTCAGATGCCAAGGAAAGCTGGAGCTGCTATTCAGATAAGTAACAACTCTTATTCGCAAGGTAAACAGCTATAAATAGCCTAAAGAGAAAACAGAAATAAAGTAGAATTCTCTTAAACGTGCGAGGAATATCATGAGACCAGAACAATTTTGCTCGCATAGCTGATTTAATGCAGTAATCAAGGAACAAGATATTTACTAATTAAGCAGTGTCACGATTTTGACTGGCAACCGCCCACAGCCTGCTATTCATAGGTTTCTTCAGAAGAAAGTAAACAGTTAAAGGGCATTCCGGGAAAATCGCTTATAGGGTTTCGAAATACGTTTTCCGGGAACTTTAAAGATAGCGCCATATTGCTGAGATATCGTCAGATGTCTTCAAGACTCGGCAGGAAGATTTTTACTCGTACCTCCAGTTTTGTTTGAGGTGTTCTTTAGTCACAAAATTGACTGTCTCAGAGTTAAGAAATCTATAGAGTAGTGTATAAAACAAACATTTGCAAAAGTAACAAATGGTCATAAATTCAAAATTAAATAAAATGCAGATCGAAAGCAAAGGCCACAACACAAGATGTACTAATTAAATAAATAAATAAAAATAATACGTAACAGTACAAAAACGCATAAAATCTCTATTACACACAAAAAAGAGCAAGTATTTACAGAAATTTACAGCAGCAATATATATATTTTTATAATATCATTTTTATAACGGATACCATTATGTAATTTTTATAACAGATTATTCCCGCCATTTTTATAACGGATAATAATAAAGGTTGCAATTTTTATTTTAGGTCCAAATATGTTTTCGATAAGTTCACAGTTCGAAAATTCATACGTTTAAGATACAAAGCTTCTATTTTGTTAAATATTAAAATAAAATGTCTCGCTAGCTAAGGTGTAGGAAAACGATTTCAATATGGTAGGATACTTGTAGGATTCCGTAAAAATAATATTTAATTTTTTTAAAAATAAATAACTGAAATGTTCATTGCGTTTTCATAAACAGTAAATATAAAATTTTGCATGCGAAATTCCTGGAGATGTAAGAAAAGAATTTATTAACTTATTTTACTTTTCAGTGAGAAAATCGCAACATGTTTTACTCAAATTTAGGGAAAAATTACAAAACAGAAGTTCTTTGTTTTCACATTTAAGGGCTTCCTATTGGGGGAAATGGCATTCTCTATTATAGAGTTTGCACATGAAACTAGTAACTACGAATACATCTGAGAATTTTATAATACAAAAATTGGTAAATATACGAATCTTTGGATACTAGACATGTTTTTGGCAATATGTTTTCCAAACGCTTGAAATGCTGTGTGACATTTTTCAGCCATAATTTAACGCAGATGCCATTCGATGAAAAATATTACTGCTCAAGTCTTCACACTGACTACCCGCTAGGTATCAAACCGTAATTGAGATAGAATAACGCACCGAACAAGTATTCATCTAGAAGTCAAACAACAAAAATCAGGGTTATATTTGCAAATTTTTACAAACTAGTTTCGATTTATTTCGGTAAAAAAATTATGGATGACGGTTTGGATTTAATAGAAAGGGACTTGATTTAGAACAATCTGTTTATAAAAAAAAAATATCGTTATCATTAAGTACAAGGTGTCTGAAATGGAACTATCACTCTACCAGATTGGAACCATCATTTACTTCCAGTTCTGTTGCAAAACGTCATCTCCAAAATGTACAGCTTTAGGTACAAATGTTGTATCATATGACACTGTAAAGATTTGGTACCGAAAGTTCAATAACAAGGACTAGGACATTCAAGAAGCAGAGCGCTCTGGCCAGCCTACTGATGTAGCTGAGGCTCGCCTGCGAGAACTTGTAGAGGAAGATTGCCACCACTCGAGAGCTTGTTAAGCAGTTAGACGTTAGTACCATGTCCCCAAGTCCGGCTGTGCATTGCACAGAGTTAACGTACAAGTTCAGTCGCTGGATGCTGCATGAGCTGACTCCAGCAGATAAGGACAGACGTGCTCGGGCATGCCCTAATCTGCACGAATATCAACACAAGGACAAAATTCTAACCCGGATCGTCACTTGTGATGGGAAGCTGATTTACTTCAACTACAAAGACCGAAAAGGGGGTTGGTCTGCGCCCTGCGAATCCGTCTGCAGCTTCTCAAAGCGCAATTTGACTAACAAAAAGATCATGCTTTGTATCTGGTGGGATTACCGTGATATTGTCCACAAAGAGTATCTGGAACAATATAAAACTATTGACAGTAAGGTGTACAGCAAGATGTCATCCCATGTTGACGCTGCTTTCAAGAGAAAACGTCGAACTGAATTCCGGAGCAGAGAGGTAATGTTCCATTAAGAGCATTCATCGGCTGAATTCTGTACGGACTTGAATGGGATCTTTTGCTGCACCCACCATATAGCCCCGACATCGCTCCTTTGGACTTCTTCCTTTTTTCACACCTGCAGCTACATCTTGCCGCTGCTACCTTCCATTCTGCACAGGACGTCCGAAATGAGGTTGGTCTGTTTTTGGACTCCCGGGCGCCAAGCTTTTGGGCCGAAGGCTTTGAAAAACTACAACAACGTTGGAAAAAATCCTACATTTGAGTGTTGATTACTATCTACACTAAAGATACTGCTTTTATATTTTTTTTCTAACTTTATAAGGAACACGGAAACCTTTCGTTGCAACCAGATATTTTAATCTGAAGTAACTGCACCACTCGAAAGTGGTATTTTGTGAGTTGATTGATAGTGACTATCTATCCGTAAGTCACTGGTGACCAACATCTTTGGCGGGCACCAGTTTAATTTTCTGTATAACTTCATTTTAATAATTTTTCTAATTACTGTAATTATAAATAACTTATAATACTAATTTTTAGTATGTTTTTTAGACTGGAAAGCTAGAATCTTATTGTAATTAATCGAAAAACGCCATATATTGCATAGAATATTAGCATAGAATTTTCTTTTGTATTCAAGTCATCATGAAAGCATAAAGAATATTCTACTAATGATAGAAGGTTAAACTTATTTATTTCTTAAAATTGCAACTTATTTATTCTTCCTGTGGTACAGAAGACTTAACAGTCCTCTCACTTTAACTGGAAATCAGTAATTCTTAACAAACGCAGACAAGCTATAACACTAACTTAAAAGTTTGTTAATTTAATGACTTGCAAATTTAACAAAAGTTATCCCACTTCTTTCGGGGTTTTGGAAATACATTTTCTGAACTATTTTTAGTGCAATAAATAGATTAATAGCTATACAAGTCGATTGCAACGATTTTAGCACAATTTCTAAAAAAAAGTAAAAAACCGCTTTAAGAAGACACGAGAGAAATTGCTTTCCTGGTACTCTCACTTTAAAATTACACATTCCTTTGCTATCCAAGTCCCGCTTAATTTACATTCTGGTGAGCCTGACAGAAGAAACATAAGTTACAGGAAAGAATTAGCATAAAAATAACGTGCTTATTAAAAACCAAATTTACAAGTGGGTTCTATGGCAAATATGTTAAGAGTTTTTTTTATTTATAAAACTTTCCCATAGCTGGAACCTTGTTCACATAATTTCCTACATTATTTTGAGAACTATTTTAACTGGAAGCGTATGCCGAGAATAAATATGTAAGACGATAAAGCCTACAGAGAATTTTCAATCCCACTTTCAGTATAAAGTATGTCATAAATTTTAGCTCTTATTAGCTTAAAAATGAATTTTGGTTTGAAATGAATGAAAAAAAAAGAAGATTTGTTTTGTAAATTCTTTTTGTTTAAGTTTAATTCAAAATAATGGATCATAAACAATCAGATAGAAGCGAAAGCGGGAAATAATATTAAAATAACACATAATAAACGGAACGAATTCGGAAATTCATTTAAATTTCATTGCCCATGATACAAATTAACGCTCAGTTACCAGCAAATAAATGTCTACATTTCAAAACCTTATTACACAGTCTTTCTGCTCGAATAAAAGCAGTCTGAGTTCTAAAAAAAATGGTGTGTGACTTTTTGCATTACAGATGAAAAATGTAACACATTTTAACTTGAACTTAATTTCCGGGAGGCGTACCATCGTCCAATTTATTTCCGAAATTCGCAGACTCGTTGTTTTTAAATGCTCTCTTTAGAATGATTTGAAGAAAAGAGGATTTTAAAGAAAAAACACATCAGAGGCAATTTAAACAGACTCAGAAATGTTCTTTCGTCGTAATTCCACAAAATAAACTGACGGTAGTTGAGGGAATAAGTCCGAAATAAAAGAGAACATTACTTCGATCTCGTTTCCCCCAATCTTTCGAAAGCTGGAAAGAATTTCAAGAATCCCTGGAATGGGTATAATTACGAATTATGTGTTATTTTATGTTCTACGATTTCAGTGTAAACTAAAAAGCTTAAATAAGTTGAAAAAACGTTTTGCTTAGCATCGTTTTATTTTAGTTTATGAAACACTTACTATTAAATATCATTTAACTGTTACACAGTCCAGTCACATTAATGTGACCATCTGTCAAAAGCCAGAATAACCACCTTTCGCAGAGCGGACTGCTGCGAGACGTGCAGGAAGAGAGTCACATAGGTCCCTGAAGGTGTTCTCTGGATGTTGAGCCATGCCGACTCTAATGCCGTGGCCAGCTGCGCTAGATTACGCGGTTGAGGATCCATGGCGCGAACAACTCGATCGAGATGGTCCCACAGATGCTCGATTGGGTTTAAGTCAGGTGAGTTTGCTGGCCAGGGGAGGACGGTAAACTCATCCTGGTGCTCTTCGAACCACGCACGTACACTGGCAGCTGTATGGCACCTCGCATTGTCCTGCTGGAAGATGCCATCATCCTGAGGAAAAACAATGCCCATGTAGGGGTGAACGTGGTCCGCAAGGACAGATGCGTACTTGTATTGATCCATTGTGCCTTCCACAATGATCAGTGAACCTAGAGAATGCCAGGAAAACATTCCCCAGACCATAATGCTCCCGCCTCCAGCTTGGACCGTTCCGGCAATGGTTGCAGGGTGGTTCCTTTCAGAGGTTTCACGCCTTATACGCCAACGTCCATCTGTCCGATGGAGCATAAAACGCGATTCATCCGAAAACGCAACCTGTCGCCACTCAGTGGACGTCCAGCTGCTGTACTGGCGTGCAAATTCTAGCCTTCGCCGTCGATGAACAGCAGTCAGCATAGGTGCACGAACCAGGCGTCTGCTTCGGAGGCCCAGACGCAGCAATGTTCGCTGAATAGTACTTTGGGAGACACTTTTGGTAGCCCCTTGGTTCATTTTGGTGGTCAGTTGCTCAACGGTAGCCCGTCTATCTGCCCGAACGCATCTCCGCAACCGTCGTTCGCCTCTGTCATCTATGGCCCGTGATGCACCACATTTGCCACGTCGCTGATTTTGGACAGTCCCATTTTGCCATGCACGGTACACTTTTACCACGGCGGCACGCGAACAGTTCACAAACTCAGCCGTTTCGGAAATGCTTCCACCCTTGGCCCGAAAGCCAATGATCATGCCCTTTTGGAAGTCGGATAAATCGCTTCGTTTCTGCATTACGCCAACGATTGAAATGTTTTCCGAAGCCCTCACACACCCTTTATATACGCTCAACTGCACTGTGCTGCCACCTGCCTTCTGTGATTGGTTATTTAACTCTGACATGGAAAGTTCGTGGTGGTCACATTAATGTGACTGGACTGTGTAGATTATAAAATCATCTAAGGAAAGAAAGAAAATCTAACTTACAAGCATTCATCTTTTGGAATTTCAGCGTATAAATGAAAACTAACTCATATATTAAGCAGAGCGTTTCATTAAAATTGAACAATTAAATATCTTTTGCATGGTTAGTTGCAATAGGATTTCTTTAAGAATTAAAAAAATATATTACTAGGAAGCGTTTTTGACTGTAAAAACTTCATTATGTTACACCATTTTGCAAAATACATGAAGTTCGTTTTTTATGTATAGAACTCTAGTTGATTTAAATTCAATTAGCAAGCGATGTCTTCTAGCACTAAACATGTTTTGAGGGTAAAATCAGTGTCTCTATAAAGAATTACCCAAACTTCGAGGTTTCCAACTTTCTCGAATTCAAATCCTGAAACGCTCTTGAAACTCTTGATTCTTTCATATAAAAATAAGAAGAAGAAAAAGAAAGAAGAACTCTTACCTGAATCTAAAAGATTTGAATTAAAATAAAATCTGAAATCTGCGTTTCTATGCGTTTTTTCGTACAAGGAAGTAAAAATTGCGAAATCTCCAGTTTCAGATTCGGTTTCTGTTTCAAAATTCACGAGAGTTGACCATTCGAATGTTCCATTATTGCGAAAATTCTATAATTTAAACAATTTTTACCTGAAATGCCATTTTGTTACACTTATATAACAGAATTTCCTTCAATAAAAAAATCCGAGTTTCAGCATTTTTTCAAGCCATAATTCGTTTTCGTGTTCTAATAAGCAATGCACTAATATAATTTGAACAATTAAAAAAATAATAAAAATAGAGTTAAATAAATCACATAATCTGCGTTACACTGATAAGCTGCTGTGTAACATGAAAGCTAAATTGGAAAATGTTTTAATTAAGTTTGGCAACCCTTTTCGAACTAGTTATTTGAGAAGCCGTGTGATAATACTGTATCAGATAAACAAAAATTTATTTATTGAGCTAAGGCTAACTTACTAAGATGTTTCGATTCTTACGTACTATCGCAGCCATCTTGCAGAAGTAGTCAAATTTTCAGAAAGTGTCAAATTCCGGCAACCATGCTCGTAACAATCGTTTCATTCAAGAAAAAACTACGGTAAAAGTTCTCAATTCTTTGATTTTTTTGAGTGAAAATAGATCGCTGTGTACTTCGGGAGAAGAATAACGAAAACAAATCGCAGAAACATTCGAAGAAGCATGTAAATATTTTATTTTTGAATGTATGACATAATCCTTATTTAATAAATGAAATTTGTGTTTTAAATTGCTAAAGTATGTTTTCTTTTCCTGTGTTGATATTGTTTAGCAAACTTACTAGAAATATAGATAGTTTGGGAATCTTTCTAAAAAAGAAGACGCTAAAACCACCAATTTAGATATGCTAAGTAACCTTTACATTTTAATCAGTAAAAAGTCACCAAATTGCGCCAAGACGGTTGCGATAGTATGCAAATACGGATGTTTCTAACTATGCAGTTTCTGATGTCCGTGTTTCTATGCAAAGACCATATTTTTTATGATGCTGTTTAATTCAACGTAATATAATATAGAGAGAAAAACTGTCTACATTAAGAGTTCCGAACGTCCAAAATTCTATGCAAAAGCTACATGAATGAAAAACTGTAGTAGCTGAACATTGCATATAGACCAAAAAAATTGACTACATTGCTACTGTGTTTCTATCTATAGATTATTTGATTTTCAGAACTCTGTTCTCCACATTGTGGAGAACGTTGTGATAGTTAAATGTAACGTAACTGGTAACGCTGTGGTATATATGCCTAAATAACACAATAGAAATGACTACAATAATGATTATTTTTATTTTATTTTAATATGTAATTCCTATTTGTTTATATATATTTATATCATTTTTTATTTATATTTTCTAACTATAGACTTTTCAATGTCCGAAATTCTATGCGAAGGTCTAGGATAATTTTTATATTTATGAAAAAATTTAAAATGAAAGTAACATCATTCGTTAAATTTTCCCTGCGGATATCATTACCTATTTCTTTTCGAAAATTTCAAGATCACTATTATTCATTTCATAGTCAAGGTATACTTATTTTGCACGAAAATTAAGTTTTTGCCATCAGGTAAAAGAATTACAACAAAAAATAACTGATACAAAAAGATAATGTTTTAAATGTTACGCGTATATTCCGATGCCCGTTAATTCAAACAAATACCAGCAGTAAAATCTTTATGTAACGGAAATGTGTTGCCAAAATAAAACAGAGTAAGAAGTGCGATGACATCATTTTATACAGTGTAATCTTCATCGATGACGTTGAAGCTTTCTTCATACTTTTTGTCGCTTTATTTGTCGATAGCTGGAACTTTTTATGAAGCTCAAAGGGTGCAGAATTCAGTTTGAAGAATTCAATTTGAAATTCAGTTCGAAAGTTATGCCCACAGAAATTTCCATGGTTGACACTGAGCAGGATGCTTTCCTTGCCAATGACAATAATTCATTCTTTCAATTGCTTGGCTGAGCTTGTTGCTTCCCAAGCATTGTGTGCTATCTTGTTTGTCTATGAGGAGAGCGAACTGTTGCTGGAAAACGCTACTAGTGTTGTTGAAGGTAATGTTTTTGACGGAAGATGGAACTAGCGAAGTCTGATGTTCATTGCTCTTCTGTTACTGCAAGGTCCAGTTCTGGGTGCTAGTCCGCCATGACACGACAGTTCGAACGATGAAGCTAACATTTTTATATCTCAAGCTCTGATATGTCCATGTCTTTTACTGCGGCAAAAGTCACTGAAACTTCAAATTTTACCATTTACAATTTTGTCATGCTTAGTTTAGGGCTCTTTATTGTTCAATCTGCGAGGCTTTATTGTTCAGTCTGCGAGGTTGCGAGGCTCCTTTGTATGGTTAAATCCATAAAAAGGAGACATTAATTATACATATTGAAGCAAAAATTACAAAATCGTTTCATTAACTGGGAGATTTTAAAGAAGAAGCTGAGATTGTCAATAGTTATTGCCACTAGCCATCATTTAGTAGCTTTGCTTTGATTAACTGAAAGAATTAGCCAAAAACTTTCGAAGAATACCTGAGTAAAAATATTAAGAATTATCCCCTTGTTTTAAATAATAAGAGAAAGCCTCGTACTGTACCTCGGATATAAAATTCTTCTCACCCTCTTCTTTAATTGAAGAGGAATGGTATAAAATGAAAGTATCATTTGCACAATTAAAAATCAAATACAGTAAGCGTAGCTGTTTAATATGCAAACTCAATCTTATGCAAGAAAATTCATTGCATAAGTAGAACATACCAGAAGATGTGTTGAGTCTGAAACTCTAGTTTAGAGTACTATAATGACTTGGCTATGAATGATGATGAATGACACATAAAAAGGTGCACGTATGCTAAATCTGAAATTCTCGTTTCAAAGTTTCAAACATTACAATGAGTCTAAATTATTGAGCACCTACTGTCCAACCACGTGTAGCGTTACACTCATTGGCGCTATGCCAAAGTGCTTGGACATCAAGTAGAAAAGCATTGACGTGAGGACAATCAATGGTAATGCTGTCATGTACAAAACCACCGGTGTGGTAACAAGCAAGAAGGCCTTTTTTGGTTATGTAGAATGTGGGATGCTATTGTTATGGTTAACGTTTGGGTAATTATTATCGATAATAATAATTATTACTTCGTTTCGTTGTTGAACTGCATTAAAATAAAAATAAAAATAAAATCATGCAAAAAAACATCCCGTAGTATGCACTTATTGTATCTGTTCGTACAATACGAAAAATACAATGTAACTCTTCACAGAGCATTTTGTTAAGACGACCATCTCCGAAACTGACCAGTATTTCTGAAGACATGGATAAATATTGACAAGCGTTAAGCACTAGTTCTCTTTCCCAAGAGAACAAATCGTCTGCAATTCAGAATGTTCGTTTGAGAGAGGGTTTATTGCTGTAGAGAAGGTTCACTGCATATCAGCCTGGATCACGCATAAACTATTTAATGCTTCATGACAAGATAGTACACATAATAGTTTTAATTATGCTCTCAGTGTTAATGCTGTGGGATTATAAAAATAATTAAAATAGGCTTTGGGAAAACTTGCTAAAATGATTGCTGTTGTTCCAGACATCAAAATCAGATTGAAATTGAATTCCAAAAGCTTTCATCATGGACACTCGATTGGTTTTCCTAAAACTAAAGAATTTTTTAATCAGACTAGAAAATGAAATTTCTTTGATAAACAGGTATTAAATTTCGACTTATAATCTTCTTTACTTGTTTTCAATTTTTAAGATATATGTAGTAAGAAATACAACCCTCTCGACACACTATGTCGAATCTTCTTCGAGGAACTGAATCTTTCCTTGCTTGGTTGGTGTCTTCATTAAAATAAGGAAAATAAAAAACAAATTTTGGATGATTAAAAAAATCGTTGTCGGTTGCTTATTACAATTAAGCTTAATAAAAAAACTACCTCACCTTCTTATTTTCGCTCGATTAATTTCAACGGGATTTAATTTCCTCCAGTTTGAAAGAAAAATTGAAAGATTATATTGTTTCTTCACTGATCATTTTTTTTTTCGCGGGGCGCCAAATGCTCGAAAAGTTTTTCAGTGTAATTGCTTGACTTAACAAGTGACTTTTTTTTCAAAGTTCGCTCAATTTTCTGTAAAAAAAGATCACAATATTTTGCTTGTGCAGTAGGAGATTATTAATATCCGTTGAGAAAATTCCCAAAGAATTTTTCTCGTGCTAGAAAATGTGCATATTTTTTTAAGGTGAAGATAGTTGTTAAACAACTTGTTGGTTTTTAGAATGAAATTATGTTCTATTATTGAGATTGTTGATGTATCATTCTCAGCATTAAACTTAGCGATACGAAGCAAATTCATGTAACATTTGTTTCACAGTACCATCTAAACTGTTCTTGCGTTTGTTATTTTTACTATGAAATGCATTATTATAGCTTAAATTACGTAACTGAAAGCTTTTTATAATGCTGAATGTTTTGTGGATAAAATCAATAATATAAGAATGATTTAGACAGGTATCTGGAGTTATTAAATTCATTCTGTTTTAAACTCTTTAAATCACTTATACTAGTGTCTAAGGTACTAAATGCCTTTTGTCTTAAAGTTTGGATCCTTGATGATAATTCTACACAAAAGTCTAGGTAGAATTTTCCAAAATATATAAGCCAAGTTTAGACCACTTTTATTAAGTCTTTCAGGACTAAATTTCTAATTCCATAATTTAACATTTTCTCCATAATGCTTTGCAGTGTAGTGAAACTGCAAAAATTCACAAAGAAATAAAAAGTAATCTATAATATCATTAATAATATTTTTAGCAAACGTAATTTCAAATATACAAAGTTTTTCTAGAATAAAGCAGTGCGACTGCATAAGGCTGTTGTGAAGTATATACAGGGTGCCCAGCAAAGTTGTATACGATGACTTAACAAAACGTTTGCATGACAGAAAAGTAGAAAAGTGAACTTCTCCTTTTCAACTTCCCTGATTTTAAAATTAAAAATCTCGAAAACAAAATCGATAGAGGAAATTTATTAGTATATATTTAAGTATATTTATTGTGTAAGCTGTAATATTGCTACATAAAAATTTCGAAATAATAGTTGCCAACAGAAGACGTTGTAAGCCGGAGCCTGGTGACTTTTTGGAATGTCCTAGTCCATGGAATATAGGCTGCGTCTATGTATTAGCTGCGTGTTTAGAACGCATCAAACCAGTCTCTGCTGCAATTCTTGGACGGATTTCCTCGGATTTTGCTGAGTAATTCCAGAAACAGTTGCGACATTTTCAAGAGTAACTACAGTTTGCCTGCGGCCAAAATTCCTTACCAGATTGTCGGCCCCGATGCCTGCCCGTTGAACAGTTAGCGAAGAGCTTGTGAATGGTTTCCGCATCGGGTCTTTTGGGAACGTTTCAATCGTGTTTGAAAACGTGTCGAAATGACTTCCCACAAATTTTTGGAATCGGGAATAATGTATTTGCTGTTTAGAAATGCTATTTTTATTTCATTAGAAATTTTTTATTAAGAAACTCTACGATTTGAAAGTTTTCCAAACAACAGTTTTCCAAATAAAACAGATTTTTATATTCAGCGTGCGAGACTGTTGCCACTTCGCAAAATGAGAACGAAAATTAGCGCTTTCAGATTAATATATCTGATTTTAGCTACTTTTTTTAGAAAACAGTAGACGTCGACCTTTTCCAGGACCCAGAAAAGAATGGTAGTAAGTTTGGGGACGACAGCTATAGTAGTAACTGAGTTAATCGCGAACAAAAACACAAACAGATATTCTTTATATATATATATATATATATATATATATATATAAAGAATATAAGAATAAAACTAGAATTACTACTTTACACGCAAATTAAAACTTTTTT